>JAQIUQ010002060.1:0-63053 GCA_030378365.1 Hybognathus amarus
CTATATCAGAGCGCACCTTCAAAAGTCTACCTGCTGCAGCTGAAACAGTATTCAGCACAGACACTTACATTGACCGTCTTTATTCACCAAAATCAGCTGAGAGAGATTGCAGAGGTTGTGGTGAACGTTTTATAGTTAATGGGCTGAATGTTCATCGACCTGCTGATTGGAATGGTTTTCTCACCAATGATGAAAACAAGAAGGCACTCATTCGTTTACTTCTGGATCACTGGAGCTCTCATGATATGATGGAAGACATCATCCGAAGGCCTGTCATTTTCATAGAGGCTGGTCAAGCTTTCAAGATAGAATGCAATGATGGAGTTATGTCAAAAGAACTTCTACCGGAGATCTGTTCAAAACATGAAGAAACAGATGTGAGGGTAATCATTTACATGCAGTACATCCAAACCAAAATGCCTCACATCAGAACAGTTAGAGTCAGAGCAAAAGACTCTGACATTTTCTTCATCCTCCTGTATTATGCCAAGTCATCAACTGTCAACATCATCTTTGACATGGGAGATAGACTAATCAACATCAACCAGCTGGCTGAAGATTATTCACAGGAACACATTTCAGCTCTTCTGGCCTTGCATGCATTCACTGGTGCTGACTGCACTTCAAAGGCAAAGGGAAGGTCCGTCCCGATGAAAATTCTTAATCAGAATTCAAAGTTTATTCAGATCTTTGCTGAAGTGGGGAACTCTTGGGAGCTCGATGAACAGATTATCAGTGGTGTTCAAGAGTTCACCTGTCGCCTCTACGGTTTTAATCGTAGAATCAAGAAAGTTGATGAGGCAAGAGAGATTAAAGTTAAGAAGATGTGTGGCTCAAGTCTTGAGCTTCGACAGGGTCTCTCCGTTGACCTCTCAACCTTCCCACCTTGTAAGAGAGTCCTCTTACAGCACATGAAAAGAGTAAACTTTCAAGTATGTATCTGGAAGAGGGCACATGAGCACTACCCGGAAATCCCAAGCCCTCTTGACCATGGATTTCACATAAACATAGAGACAGGCAAGCTAGAACCACTATGGTTTGAGGGCGACGTCATCCCCAAAGCCCTTGTTGATGTCTTGGCAGAAAATGAAACAGATGAAGAGGACTTGACTGATGAAATCCATACGAATATAGGTGAAGATGAGGAAGAGGAGGAAAATGATGATTGAGAGTTTATATTCTACACAAATACAATATACTAACATGATCAGTCGTCTAAGTACAGCATGGATAAGCAGCAAAAAGATCTAAGAACCAAGGAAATTTTTTTTTTTTATGCTTTAATAAAATCTCACATTTGGTTAATTGATTTTGTTGTGAATGTACCCTATGTTGCACCCTGACCCCAGTCCACCTAGGGGCATAACATTACTCAATTTTCATGCAATTCACTTCATATAGTGTAGCAGTAGATAAGTCAAGTCTCAAATCTTATTAGATATATTGTGAATATACAAAAATATAGTGACAGTTGTCATAAACATGCATAAACCCCACTTCATATTCAAGTAACACAGTCTCATCCCAATTCGTCATATGACTGACGTCTTGGGACGTCTTTTGACCATACGTCAATGACTAGGGCCCCCTTAAAGGTCGGTAGATGACGATCCCGGGCCGTCATACAACTGATGCTTTACCTTTAACATCACACTGCAAAAAGTAACTGTCTAAATTCAAGAAATAAATGCTTGATTTAAGAAGATACGGACTAAAAAACAAGTCAAATTATCTGCCAGTGCAGTAAGATAATTACACTTGATAAGATTTCTTGAAATAAGAATAAATATCAGGCTTCAGAAAAGTGCAAAATCTTTTGAAAGAAGTAATAATATACGTATTCCAAGCAGTGCATTTAGTCAAAATAACTTAAAACTAGCTTGCAAATTCTTTTTAAGCGTTTTCTTCTTTCTTAATTTGTGAGAAAAGATCTTAAAACCAGGGCCACTAAACAAGGGAGTTCTTCTTAATTTAAGAACTGTCAAAATTCGTTTTTCTGTTCTTAAAATGAGACAAAGAATTTAAACTTAAAACAAGATTACTTAAGAAAATAATAACTGAAATAAAGACCATGCCAAATTATTACAGCCAACAATTATTTATTCAATATTTCAAATTAAAGTTTGTTTACAAAGTTGAACCGTCACTTGAAAGAGATTATCTGACACTCAGGAAAAAAGATGATGGTACAGTAGTGCATAACATTCATGTTTTAGCATAAGGAACTGTCACTGGAACTGAAATAGGAATCCAGAACAACTTGTTGCAATGATGGTCAAGAAAAAAACCCATCAGTAAGTACTTTGTTTTACAGCAGATATAGAACAAATAAATAATTAAATAATTAAACTTGCATCTCCATTTGTTTCTTACATTCCATTAACACAGAACTATGGCTCACTTCACCTCAGATGTTACTCAAAATTACTGGCAGTGCAAATATGTTATTCTTAACACTTCTAATTCCCAATAAAATCCTTCCACTCTGCCATGGCTTTTTTGTATGATGCTGTGGCGTCTAGCTCATGGAGTGTGTCCTGCAATACTTCGTTCTGAATGATAGAAAGAAAGAGTCGCCACACATTTGGGATAGGTAAGATGAAGGGTGTAGTAGTAAGCCATCAGATAAAGGAGACCTTCACTGAGGTTTTCCTTTGCAAATGTGGTGATGGGAGTGGTTCCAATAGCGAGAAGACAGTTGGAACCATCAAAGATTAAAACAGGGCTGGAGAGAGATCTCTTCTGAAGGTAGATGGTGGGGTCTTCTGCTGGCTGAAAAAAAAAAGAGAAATAAAAAACCTGACAAATTTCTTTAGGGTAGAACATAAAATCATCAAAATGTATAAAAGTCATTGCATACTACCAGAAAAAAAGTGTTGGATGTGACAAAATGTGAACAAACTCTCACCTGAAGGACATGAAGCAATGCCTCACTGGCATGTCCCATCTTCTTAGGTGGTGCAGTTGGAGAAGGAAAGAGTGTGGGGAGTGCCCTGAATAGTGCCATGGCATATTCCACTACAACAGAACAAATAAACTTTTACTTCACAATTATTTTTCCTAAACAAGACAATTATCAGGTTAAGAAAATTATAAAAACAACAACATTGGTCTGAATGAATGATTCACTCGTAAAGACTTCACTTATTTCATTACTGGATGAATCAGCGTTGTTTGAATCTCTTGAATAAATGATTCAATGACAAATACATTTTTAAACAGTCAGTATTTGTCGCACAACATGTTGGCGATGCAATCTTTATGTGAGGCATAAAAGTTACTTTCAAAGGGTTATTTGATCACTTATTTAAACATCAGTGTTTACATCTGAAATAAAAACTTTTAACCAAATACTTTTAATTATTTTAACACATAAATAAATATACTTTGTGGTTGAAAATGATGTGTGTAAAGCCGTTTCATACGTTGTCATGTTTAGGTATTAAGTGTTCGCTTTGATCATACTTGTCAAAGGTTTAATAAACAACGAACCACTGTCATTTAGGAATAAGATCACGTGGGTTTTTGAATTGAGAATGCATTCTTTAAACAATTAATCGTGAAGCTCGAATGGAAATTATAATCACACTAAGGTTTGTTTAATCGGCATTACATTGGCAATATACACAATCATACACCTATGTCTGAGCAAGAACACAGCAGTGTACTAGAGACCAGGGATGCAAACAACATGTATGGTCAAAACAGAGAGAGGTAATCGAAGCCCTCATCCTGCGGAAAATATCCAGATACTTGCATTGCCACCAACCCCTGCCATCCCCAGCCTACCCTTAGGCACATAGTAAATATGTGATGCGATCTGGGAAAACCCGTTGGATGTCGCGCTGGTACGTTTTCAGTACGTTTTCAGTTATTATTCTATAACATCTTGTTTATCATCTCTGAATATAACTTGGGAAAATTCACTAGTTTAGTGCAGAAAAATAGCGATTTATAATGACCAGCTGAAAAGACTGCGTTTCTCTTTAATAACATGCACGCAGGCGGAGCGGAGGGGAAACAGAAATCTCCCGTATAGCTCTCCTTCTCTTAACACCACAAAGACAGTTCACCTATCAAAATAAACCACATAACAGAATAAAATCTAGTCCTGGGTGAACTACAACGGCACGCAAGTTTTTATTTATTTATTTTTATTCAGCGTTATCGTGTGTTGTGATGCGAAGCACAAGAGAACAACAGAGTTTGAAGCTGCTCGTCTAAAAGACCTTGCTCGCCTCTCAATCGTCCAATTTCAAAACGGTTTTCACAGGATGAATTTTGAGTTGGTAAGCTTTCGAATGATAGCTAATCTATGATGATTACTAAAATATGTGATATGAAAAAAAAGGCAATAAAAAGGGAGCGCCAGTCGTCGCGCTAGCAGGATGTGACAGTTATTTAAACCTGTTTTTCTCATAATTCTGTTTCTGAAAATCACAGCGATCAGCTGACTTCAGATAACCATAACTTTTGTTACAGACAACCGATAAAATAAATAAAAACAGATTTGGAAAGGGCTTGAACCCAGCTTTAATATGGTCTCAAAACCTGTAATATGTCAAATTTCACCATGTGGTGGGTTTTCCCAGATCGCATCACATATGTTTCAGCCTTTAAATCATTTTTCACACACACACACACACACACACACACACACACACACACACACACACACACACACACACACACACACACACACACACACACACACACACATACACACACACACAAAAAAGGTTTTATAAAAAACAAACCTCACATATTTCAAGCTTGAAATATTTTTTCACAAAAAAAGGTGTTATAAAAAGATAAACCTCCCAGATTTCAGCCTTAAAATAATTTTTATAAAAAGAATGAGTCAAAAAAACAAATTACTTGACATTTACATTAATGCACATATCTTTTATAATTAATAGTAAAATTCAGTCCATGCACTGTGCTCTCCTCAACGACAAAGAAGTTTTAGTAGCTGATAGATTTTCACCACCGAAAAACGCTATCTATAGTTCTGCTCGACTACAAGATTTATTTAAGGAGAAGAGAAAAACACCGGTAGTGTTTGGGCGCACCCCCATTCTTCATGTTTACTGAGCTTTCAATGGTGGTTGGTTCTTGTCACATGAAATGCGATGCGCTTGCGGCATTCTGAAAAGTTGAAGAGTTTTCATCTCACTGCGCCTGGAAAAATCTCTTCAATTATGTGAAAGCTTACCGCGTACCCACAAGCCTACATTTGAAATAGCGAACTTGAGAGCGCAAAAGACACAATATGTGAACGGCCCTAAGGCGTTTATTTAGTCTGAAAACTCACGCACATGTTACGAGGGCAAAAAACAGTAGGCCTATACACACGCAGAATGCCATCCTGCTTGACGAGCTATCTTGGAATCAGGCCATGAGCCAGTGGAAGAAACACTAGTGGTTCACGCTTGCCAGCATACTGCTGTTTTTGCTTGTTTGGTGGAGGCAATCCAGAATTACTGTTGGTGAAATTATAATCAGACCCACCCCAAAAAAATCTCTTCGGATCTGCACGATTTACACAAGTCACCCAAACAGACATGAAAAAAGCGGGAGGTGCCGAAAAGCACACTGTTTGCATCCCTTGAGAGACAGTAAAATGACTCACCTCCATCCAGGGTCATGGGTGGCTTCATCACTTTCTTCCAAACAGCATAAAACTGCACCTTGGCGCAGAAGTCTTGCCATCTTTTCTTTAACCCATCTATGAATTTGCTGTTGCCCTTATCCAAGATCCGACACAGCTCACCCCTCACCTATGGATATATGTGTTAAAACCTGCAACAATGCTTGCTTTATAAATGAGACAAAATAACTGAATTGCTTACATTACGAAGATCCTTGAAACATGGATAAGCATCCAGAATCTTTGTGGGCCTATCTTCTTCTTTTAGGGCATCACTGTCAATGAAGGCTCGTCTTGCTTGAAACTCAAGGTCAAGAATTTGGGAGACAGCATCTTGGTTGGGTTTTGGTTTTTTATACATCTCCTGCAGAGTTTTATAATGCCTGGCCTGTGCTGTCAGGCTATCCCTGTCTGCTAAAATGGAGAAGGGGTGAAAAGGGTATTGGACACACAATTCTAAATAATTATATGGGTTTTAGATTAACATAAAAATGTCTCATAATAAAGACTCTTTTGGCTGCATAATGACATTAAAGGACAATTCTGACGCAAAATGAACCTTTGGTCTAATTACACATTGTTACCTAGTCAACCGTTATCTGAGATTTGTTTTCATGATTGCCGAATGTAAATAGTTTTATCTATAAAAACAGTTTAGACTATAATGCTAGTATAACGCTAGTATATAGGGCATAGAGTAATGACAAATAAAAATCACTTGTTATTACCACTAATAAGGCTCAAAATAGCCCCACAGTGACACGGTAGCATAATAAGGTTCTCTACATTCAAACTGAGGCATTGAGAACTTTGTCAGTGTCCATACAGTTTAATAATAAGATATTTTATACACACTGGTCAACTTCGCGAATACAGGAAGAGGCCATCTTTGAAATATAGTCTCTACCAGTCGATGTACGAACGCCGATCCAAGTGCACTGAACTGTGCAGAATCTCATATGGTCAGTCCGCACTTGGATCGGCGTTCGTAGATCGAACTGGTAGAGACTATATTTCAAAGATGGCTTCTTCCTGTATTCGCGAAGTTGACAGTGTGTATAAAATATCTTATTATTAAACTGTATGGACACTGACAAAGTTCTCAATGCCTCGGTTTGAATGTAGAGAACCTTATTATGCTACCGTGTGACTGTGGGGCTATTTGAGCCTTATTAGTGGTAAAAACAAGCGGTTTTTATTTGTCATTACTCTATGCCCTGTATAGTAGCATTATACTAGCATTATAGGCTAAACTGTTTTTATAGATAAAACTATTTTACATTTGGACAATCATGAAAACAAATCTCAGATAACGGTTGACTTGGTAACAATGTGTAATTAGACCAAAGGTTTATTTTGCGTCAGAAGTTGTCCTTTAAAAACAATTTGACAGTTAAAAGTGCAAAATATAAATATTAACACACATGTTATATAAATGATAACCCTCAACACACACAAAGTAATAAGAACAATTAGCAGTAATCTGTTTAATCACATTATATCAAGACCCAATCAGAAAAGTAAAATATAAATATCTGTAATATAAAATATTAAAAAGTATCATAATATTGCCCAGCCTTATTGTAATCAACTTACACGTACTGTGGCCATCATCAGAACTACTCCCCGGTGTTTCATGCAAAATAACAGTGGATCCACCACTTGAGTCCGCATCATCTTCTCCATTGTCACTTGATGAGAAGTCAATGCGACACCTTTTCTTTGGTTGGCCCCTCTCTGGTGTTGGCCCCTGTCTCTTTTGTGGAGACTTTACGTTTTGCAGCCTCTTGTGAAGATTATTGTAAATACTCAGCTGTGGAAAATAAAATGTCACATTGAGCAAACAATTAAAAAGGAAAACTTTGAGCTTTGTCACAGATAAAGAATGTCAGACAAAAATAAACATAGATGCTAAACCTTAAGTCCAATATATAAGCTAGCACAAACTTTCATCACTTACATGTTTCATAGTTTTGTCTTTGTCTTGTAGCATGGGATAATACTCCACTATTCTTCTGGCCATTGCTGTGACTTCATGCTTGGGAGGGTAGCGGATCTCCTCTCCTTGCTGGCTTGCTCTCAAAATGGAAATCATGCTGGTGACGGTGTTCCTCACCAGTCTGCATCTCAGCTCTTTGGACATGACACATTCCTGCTCTCTGCTAGTGCGTGCCATTTCAAAGAAATGCTTACGAGCTTGCTCCAACTCACTGTCTGTATAAACCACATATTCTGGAGGACTGGGAAGCTGTAGGGTCTTCTTTGGGCTGTTCTTCCGCAATGAAGTGGATTCCTGAGGGGTGATTGGAGGCGTTCCTCTAAGTGCAGATACAGTTCTTGTTTCACTATGGCCAGCTTGGTCTGGTAAGGTGTTATTATCATCCTAAAAAATCAGATGGAAAAAAATATATATTTACAAGACGCAAAATGAACCTTTGCTCTAATTACACATTGGTACATAGTCAACCGTTCTCTGAGATTTGTTTTCATGATTGTCTAACGTAACGAGTTTTATCTCTAAAAACGGTTTAGCTTATAATGCTAGTATAAGGGGGCATAGAATAATGGAAATAAAATTCGCTAGTTAATACCACTAACAAGGCTCAAAATAGCCCAACACTAACACTGTAGCATAATCAGGGTCCCTACATGCAAAACGAAGCATTGAGAACTTTGTAAGTGTACAGACCGTTTAATTCATAGATGCCACCTACATCACTACAAATAGAACGCCGCCATATTTGCGACCGACTCGCCGGTACGGCCGCCCAAACTGCCTATATGAATGAGAGAGAGACGAGAAGATACCTGGAGAAAATTTCAATTTTAGGCTTCGATCCTTATTTGTTAGCCCCAGTTTTCTTTAGTCCATTATTATCTGCCCCAGGCTTGCCTCAATTGGCCTTTCACGATATAGAAATACATAAGTCATAGAGCGCACGCGTTCATGAGAGTCGAGGCGATGTCATGAATGAATCTTCTGCAGCAGTCTAATCCGAACAGCAGCACTGGCACAGAGACACCTGCATCAGCACAGTCAGACGACGGATGTCATAGAAGACTGCCATATCTGTCCGAAAGAACAGAAGTTCAGTTACAGAGAAGGTTTAATAGTCACAAATATCAAAATGAAAGAGTCGAATCTTTTTGAATGATTTGGCTGCGATTAAAAGAGGTAAGCTCTTCAGTGATTATAATATAACAACTTAAATTGCAGTTTGTTCGTCACATAAAGCTATCATATTAATAAATAACAATATCAATATAACGGACAAGTCGTATTAGATCACTTTTAGGATACTTTTGTTATGTTTTTTTGCATGACAGCCCCCAGTCGGCTAATGTTACTCATTCACTTTCATTATATCGACAAGAAGAGTCTTCATTAGGCTATATATTCAAAAATGTCCCTTTTTCTTCCACGGAAAGTAAACTAAGGATTATTGGCACATGAAGGTGAGTAGTTAAATGACGGCAGAATTAGCCCATCATTTTTGGAAGAACTAAGTTTGTCCTTTAATATGCATTTCAAGGCTGAGATCGTCTGCAGAGCTAACATTACTTACACAATATTACATCAAAAGTACATGTGACGAAGACAAAATCTTTATGAACTTCAGAAAATATTTATTAGATTTGGACAGACAGACAGTTATATTCAAAATAACCCCAAATCTAATAACTTACCATGATAAAGTGCATTTAAACAGATCCAACAAATAAAATGAAGAAAAACATTAGCCTATCTCTGTCGATGTCTGTTTGTATAATGTTGGCCACTGAGAGTAGGCTATAATAGAAATATAATTAACCACAAACCAGCAACATGAGCCTTCAAATCTTTTAAATAAATGATTTTCTCTTCTCTCTTCTTTTAGTATAGCCTAGATTAAAATACCAGTTCAGGGTTCCTCTTTCGGCAGTTGTTTCAGCCAACAACACAACATATTGCGCTTGCAGGCATTAATGAGACGGTGACCGTCGGTCGCAAAGATGGCGGCGCAAAGCTACAGTGACGTCACGTGAACCGAATGAATAAGACGATCTTTGGAAAACAGTCTTGAGCAGTCGAACCACGAATGACGAGCCAAGTTCTGGCTCGTCACATCTCACCAGCGCACTTGGCTCATCGTTCGTGGTTCGACTTATCGAGTCTGTTTTACAAAGATGGCTCCTCCCTGTTTTCACGAAGTGAACTTTCTTTATAAAGTATCTTCTTATTAAATGATCTGTACACTTACAACGTTGCCAATGCTTTGTTTTGCATGCAGGGATCCTCATTATGCTACCGAGTTAGTGTTGGGCTATTTTGAGCCTTGTTAGTGGTATAAACTAGCAATGTTTATTTTCATTACTCAATGCCCCATATACCAGCATTATAAGCTACACAGTTTTTTGAGATAAAACTCTTTACATTAGATAATCATGAAAACAAATCTCAGAGAACTGTTGAATATGTACCAATGTTTAATTAGACCAAAGGTTCATTTTGCGCCGGAGTTCTCCTTTAAAGCAACTTACTAATGTGCTAGTTATTATTTGACAAAGTAGGTAACAGTTACCTCTGGGCTAATAAGAGCCCACACTCGTTTCCTCCTGAGAAAGTGTTCTGGCCCAGGAAAAAGGTCTCTCAAATCATCACGACTGAGGGTGTGGAGCAAGGCCTCATCAATGTTGGCAGCTATAAAGACAACCCAATAGTTAATGAACCTTTAATTATATTACCCATTTCCCACCAAAGCATTTTGAGAGCCGGTGCCTGCGCACAAACCAGTTCTTTGTTTTTCGACAGCCAAAGAACCAGTACTAGGCCAGGAAAACTGGTTCCAAAGCAGCAACAACTCTTTGCTGGACTAGAACCGTTCTTTTACCACGTCATGCTTACGTCGGGGGCTGGGGCGGGTTTAGATGTGTTCTAAACATCTTTTCTGACCATAATATAGGATTGCAAAGCCAGGAGAAACATTTGCAGAAACACGATGGAGTCCGCCTTTGTAATTGTTATGCTTGAAGTTGACGCAAGCGTTTCTATTTTTTATTTATTTATTTATTTTAATTTTTTCATTGAAAACATTATAAGCAAAGAAGAACAGTCACAATATAGAACAAATAAATGGAAAGAAAAAAAAACACAAGACAGGGGTACATAGCTAATCAGAAAAGATTACATATCAAACGAAAATCCTTACATATTTCTATTGTTTTTAAAGTCTTCTTGGTACACGAGTTAGAGATAATCTCAAAGTAATGTTGTACTTGCAAGCGTTTCTAGCTAAGACATATGGCGACGTACACAGTGACGTAACAACGTCGTTCCCTGGGCGCTCTAGTCAGTGGAAAAACAAACAGGTTCTGAAAAGGTTCACAAGTTGAACCAACTCCGAACCAACTTTGAACCAGCACCAGTTCCGAACCAGTTCTTTTTTTAGTGGAAAAGGGGTACGGGTAGATGCGATCTGCCACATGGTAAAATTTGAAATATTACAGGTTTTGAGACCATATTAAAGCTGGGTTCAGGTCCTTTCCAAATCTATTTATTTTATTGTTTTTCAGTAACAAAAGTTGTGGTTATCTGAAGTCGGCTGATCGCTGTGATTTTCAGAAACAGAATTTTGAGAAAAACAGGTTTAATTAACTGTCACGGGACGACTGGCACTCTTTTTCTATTGCCTTTTTTATCACTTATTTTAGTAATCATCATAGATTAAGTATCATTCGAAAGCTTCCAAACTCAAAATTCATCCTGTGAAAACCATTTTGAAATTGGCCTTTTTTTTTTTACTTAATATTAATTTAATATGTATCCTTATAACACCTAAACATGACTTACCCTTCAGAGTCGATACTGAAACATCGTTCCAGTTCATCCATTGTACCTTTCTTGTAGTTTCTTTACCTGGCAGGCAGGAAAAATATCACATAATAATGTTTTTTTATTGTTACTAAAGGTTAAAATAAAGTTATGTCTTTGGTTTATAGAGAACAATGTTGTAGATTATTTCTGAAAAATTGTCAAAATCAGATTTCAAGGGATAGTTCACTTTGAAATGAATTTTTTATATGTTTTAGGTTACCTCAAGGGCATCCAAGATGTAAGTGTCTTTGTTTCCACAGTATTTTCAATTTTAATATTTGTAGGTCAAACCGTTCTTGTCTGTCAGTCATATAATGCAGGTCTATGGTCACCATCTCAAAGTGCATGCACAGAGAAGTCCAAATTAAACATGATTTAATGACTCGTAAATGTAAATACACATTGATGGCCTAAGACACGATACGAGCAGTATGTGTGAGTAACCGAACAGTATTATATCGTTTTTACCTCGTGTAACCACAGCCATGTACAACTGATCTGCATCAGATGTCTAATGTCCAACTGATCCGAACCAGACGAGCTCTGACCGAACTGAACCATGTCCAACACTCCGCCGGAAGTGATCACTTGCCGTGTACGTCACTCATTGTTTACACAGAGATTTCAGAAGTTTTACTTTTCACTGTAAAGATCTAAACATATTTAGTGACAATGAAAGGTAAAACTTCATTGTAAACAATGAGTGACGTAAACCCGCAAGCGATCACTTCCGGCGGAGTGTTGGACATGGTTCAGTTCGGTCAGAGCCCGTCTGATTCAGATCAGTTGGACATGGCTGTGGTTACACAAGGTAAAAACTATATAAATACTGTTCGTTTTCACACACAAACCGCTCGTATCTGTATCTTAGGCCATCAATGTGTACTTACATTTACGAGTCATTAAATCATGTTTAATTTGGACTTCTCTGTGCATGCTCTTGGAGGTGGTGACCATAGACCTGCATTGACTGACAGACAAACAACGGTTTAACCGAAAAATGTCAAAATTGAAAATACTGTGGAAACAAAGACACCTACATCTTGGCCTTGAGGTAAACTAAAACATATCAAAAATTAATTTCAAAGTGAACTATCCCTTTAATTCCAGACATTATGCCTGTGTCATGTATTGTGTTGTATTCATCATAACAAATTTAACACATTTTCAAAGCTGACTTACTGCATATAGTTTTGTGCCATATACTGTAAATATGGATTTATAGCTATATAAATATATATATATATATATATATATATATAATATATATATATATATATATATATATATATATATATATGCATGTCTGTTTGTTGTTCTGTATTAGTCATTTTTAAGTGTACACAGATGTCGAGCATCACAAAAAAGTTTAACAAGTATCATGATCATGAGCTAACAGTACTGCGCTAAAATTCGCCAAATGCAAATGAGATTTATTCAAAATTGCTTAACTTACCTTTGTTCTCCCGGTTATTTTCTTCAGCTGATGTTTCCTAAGCACTAAATTTTGTGTTTATAACAAACAAGAGATAAAAAAACGAAGTAAGCGAGCATCTAAGTTAGATGTCTGACTATTTAAAATTGGGCCATAAGAAAAACTCGTAACTAGCATGAGTGAGACCAGTATTTGTTAAAGTTAGCTGGCTAACGACTAAATTATTGCTGGGACCAGGATGCAGCTTTAACATTCACTGTAAAATATTATTTTCAAGAAAACTATGTTTTTCTATAGTTTAAAATTCTTTGTAATGAAAAATATACCTCACCTCAGCAGAAACCAATGCCTGTTCGCGGCACTCTTCCAAGCAAACTGACAGAAGATACCACAGAAGTAATGAGGGGAAGTATGAAGTAACGTAATGCGCACTTGGTCATTTGTTAAGTAACTTTTCCATATTAGGGACGGCAAATACTGCTGTATAAATACATTATTTCGGTATGTTTGAACTATAAAGTATAGTTGTTAATTGCTAAACCCGTTTTATAAAATTTGAATTGCATTACTTTGTCAGTCTCCCCCTCCCAATTCCTGATATGGTAATTACCGATCAAAAGCGCGCAAATCATAGTCCGCCAGAATATCACATTTCGATTCCGGTTTTCTGTGATGGCGACGGTGTGACTGATCGTTGAGACCGGACTGTTTCTTTGCTCTGCTAATCGTTTACAAGTATAGTAATTTATTTTTATATGTTTGTAGAACTTTATTTGTTCATGCATAAGTGGATATTTTTATCCAGATAAATTCGCCATCATCAGCATTCATCTGCACCCACTTTTTCAACACCATGGCCTGTTGGAGGTGTGTGATTTGCTTCGTTTTTGTTGCCTTAACGTTGAAGTCTCTATTAAGCCATATTAACACAGCACATAGTTCGCAATGCAGATTTCCGTGTTATATGCGGAATTGATGGATGTACCGAAGAATACAGAGTATTCAATTCATTCTACTATCATATCAGACGAACACATGCTTTGTATCTTACGACTGGGCGCCGAAACCCTGGATGGATGACATCTACATCTGAGCCATCAAGAGTTGGAGGTGAACATTTTGATATACCAATTTTTTTGGACTGTACTACACAAACAAATGTGATGCAAAGGACCAGCAGTGAAGACAACACACCGGACACCCCAAATGAAATCTCACAGCAGGGACTTCTTGAAGATTGCCCTATTCAACGTCCTGATCATCAGGTATGATGTAACGTTAATGGTGGATGTCTGTGTTGTTTTTTAAAAGTGATCAAAGTGCTCATGGCGCGGAGAGAGTGTAAAAAATCTATGAGTGCGGATAGAACCTAGAACCTCTGAGACACGCTTGCCAAAAGTTCTGCCATTGGACCATTAAAGAGATACTCCACTTATTTTGGAAATAGGCTCATTTTACAACTCCCCCAGAGTTAAACAGTTGAGTTTTACCGTTTCCAAATGCATTCAGCTGATTTTCTGATATTTAGAAGAATATCAGTAACCAGACAGTTTCTGGTCTCATTGACTTCCATAGTAGGAAAAAAAATATAAGTCAATGAGACCAGAAACTGTCTGGTTACTGATAGTCTTCTAAATATCAGAAAATCGTCTGCATTCGAAAACGGTCAAACTCAGCTATTTAACTCGGGGAAGTTGTAAAATGAGCCTATTTCCAAAAAAGTGGAGTATCCCTTTAAAGTGCATGCGTGTAACTTTAGCATCTATGTGCCTTCACGTGAAATATCGCCACCAACCTATATTAGATCTCATTAAATAAACACAATAAATAGATTGCTGGACGCCGGTATGTTATTGTACATAGGTACATCTGATTTATGATTTAGCATTGTTCTAGCCCCCCATCCCCACCTGCCCTGTCCTACCCACTTTTTTAAAGCAAAGTTACGCCACTGCTACCATGATAGTGTTAGATGGCTATAGAACACTTTGTGAACTAGCCTAGTCTTACTGTGTGTTTACCTCCACAGGAAGGAACTACATTCAATGTTGCCACTACAAGTGAAAATCTTACTAGACGTGCAGCTGCATTTACCGTTAATGTCGGGAAAAATGCCACCTGTCACAGGTATTCCACTGCATGTCATTAATATTATGTTAATTTTTTTTTATTGGATTTTTTGGAGTAGTTCACTTAAAAAAAAAAAAAAAATTTGCTGCTACTTTACTATGTCATTCTTTCATCAGTTAAATTAAGGTTTTTGATGAAAACATTCCAGGATTTTCTCCATATAATGGACTTCATTAGGAACCAAACGGTTCAAGGTCCAAATGAGAGTTTCAGTGCAAACTGTCTAAAGGGCTTTAAACGACACCAGACGATGAATAAGGGTCTTACTCAGCGAAGCGATCGCTCGTTTAAAAAAAAAAAAAATAAAAAAATCAAAGTTTAATTTAAGTTTAAGAACAGAGTACAGCAAGCATTTGAGCTTTTTTTTTTTTTTTAATGAGCGATCGTTTCGCTTGATAAGACCCTTATTCATCGTCTGGAATCGTTTAAAGCCATCTGAACAGATTGCAGTTTGCACTGAAACTCTTTTGGACCTTGAACCATTTGGACCCCATTGAAGTTACCAAAAACCTTAATTTCTTTTTGACTGAAGAAAGAAAGACATGGACATCTTGGATGACATGGGGTGAGTAAATTATCAGCAAAAGTTTTTTTAAACGTGAACTACTCCTTTAAAGGGATAGGCCACTTACAAATGAAAAAAAAAATCTATCATTATTTTCTAGACCTATATGACTGACTTTCATCTGCAGAGCAGAACACAAACTAAGATTTTCATTTATTTTCATAGTATAGAAAAAAAGACTCAAACTGTTTGGTTACCAACATTCTTTAAAATATTATATTTTTTGTGTCCTACAAGTAATACAAGTTTGGAGCCACGTGAGGGTGAATAATAATTAGATTTCTAATATTGGGGTAACTATTCTGGGCTGAAAGATTATGGAAAAAAATCTAATTGCGACATTTTTATTTATTTTTTAACCAATATTGCATTGCGATTTAATATGCGATTTAAAAAAAAAAGTTCTTTACCTTCTGTATTAGTCGACAAAGACAAGCAATAAATCATTGTATAGTAGAGATGGGAATCTTTAGGCAGCTCATGATCCGATCTACTTTTTTCTTATTAATTAATCTTAATAACACTTAAAATATGTCTTTAATTTCATGTGTAAAACACATACTTTAAAAATTAAATATAAAAAAAACATTTAATTAAACCAATTACATGTTAAAGAGGCTTTTTGCAGCTTTTCCCCCAAAATAAACCTAACAATAGCCTTTTTATTTTCCCATTTATGACTCAAACATCTCCTGATGAGCATACTGACACCTTGTCCGCTCCCAGTGGGTGCATCTATAAGCCTGTATCCTATTTTTCCTATTTTCTGTCGGGTTCGGACTTTTCCCGCACTGTCTGCGGATGTGACGTCAAGCGCGTTCATGTTAAACGTTTCAGATCACTCTGCCACCACCACTAATCAGCAACTACTGTAGCTTACACTCGAGTCGCAAGCAGAACACTTATCTCAAACAATTTATGTATTTGACTGTTCTTACCTCTGTAAACATAATGTTGACCTCCATGTAGCGGATGACGTGTGCACATACGAGTGCGCGCTGCGAGCAGAAAGGAAAAGCAGTTCTGTTTTTGGGCCACATGGTGTTTGTCGCGAGTTTCAATTTCAGGAAACGCATGTAGCCTCTTTAAGAATTTTAAATAGGCTATGTATACTAATACAGCTTCAAAATATAAAGCTAGTAAATAAAGAGAAACAAAAAAAGCATTACAAGCAATAAACAAAGAGTGGTCTGAGTATTTAAAAGTAGGCTGTCTGAATGTTTTTCATTCAAGAGGTGGAGTGATTTCCCCCTCAGTTTAGATATGATAAGCTGCATTCACACTTATGGACATATCTCTTTTGAAATTGTAAATGTGGTTTGTCATTTTGACATGCAAGTACATTAAACCAATGAGTCGCTCACAGCCGCATGCCCGAGCGCTCTTCACAAGCAGCCTTCTCAGTGATTTTCCTAGTTTTAATTTATAAGCCAACTGCATTCCAAAAGACATAAATAATGCCTTTGTGAAGCATTTGTAAGGAAAATTCCCGCGGGAGAGAACGCGCACTGCAACGTTATAACATCAAGCAAAGCGGCAAAACCTGTGCAATGAAGCCAGCGAATGTCCTTGTAATTCGGTTCAACCCCGCACTTTATGACTGTTTCGGAAGGTTCAAGCGGTGTCGTGTGTGTGTGTGCGCGTGTGTGTGAGAGAGAGAGCGAGAAAATAGAAGCAAGCAGAACACGGTTCGTTTCTAAAGCACGCGCAGCGTCATCATGCATCTGTGTAAAAACTAAGCTCAGACTCGATTCTGAAATTCTCTGAATCGATCCAGAATTGTTAGGGAGAGAATAAATAACACAATATCACATACATTAAAAATAAACTGTTCTTTTCTGAACACCAGACCGCGTAGCGTGGCAAGCTGATGCTTGATCTTGCAGATCCTTTTCTCTCGCGTGTCACGTGACCAGTGTAATCGCAGCTCTTGCGATTACAAAAACGTGTTTCATCATATCACGATATTATCACAAATGCAATTAATCGTTCAGCCCTACTACAAAGACTAAGTGCAGTAACTACGCAAACAAAGAAACAGAGAAAAAGGCCTTTAAAGTTTTTATACCAGCCAGTCAAACATGTTAGATTATGTGGTAATGGATCTCCGAAACGGGACATAATTTAACCCAGATATTTGTTCACAAGACAGAACACATGTTATAAAGCCCATTACAAGTCTTAACTAGCCTGGCTAACGCCAGACCACATATCATTGAGAATGAAACGTGATCTGGAAACCACATATAAATTTTCCCTTATTTAAGTCCTGGTTTTAAGAATGCCCATAGCCGTATTATTGGGTGCTACGAAAGTCTATCAAATGCGCCTGTCCGTCTATGAAATGCGCCTGTGCTCCCTCCCCGTTTTGTGATTGGTTCCCTATTTTCAGGGGAAATTTGGTTCATGGTATCCAGACTGCCTAGCAGCGCGAATAAAATTGCGCTGCGGCAAGGCAGAATGGGGAAACCCAGGCTAAGTCTTAACTCAATTTTGACCAAATGTGTACTTTAGTTAACATACTAAGAATGAACAATACTTCTACAGCATTTATTAATCTTACTTAATATTAATTTTAACATTTACTAATACATCATTAAAATCAAAGGTTGTATTTACTGTGACCTAATATGAACAAACAATGAAACTAACATTAGCAAAGATGAATAAATGGACCTACAATTACAATTACTGGTTACATATCGAGCGTTTTCACCGTCACATTCTGGGCGGTAACCCGGATGAGCGGCCTTTATGGAGGCACTCGGATGTATACAACAGCATGGATTGCACTGTTTATGTACTACTGAACACATTGTTACACTAAAAAAAAACAAAAAAAAACAGAAAAAATCTGTGGTAGGTGCAAAATCACAGAGAAGGACTTATCAAGCAGGAGAGAGCGCAATATTTTGACAAACTAAAGTTAATATGTGGTAAAGGTCCGAATGAGCTAGCTTCTCTAGCCATACTGCAATTCTTCCTTCTATTTCTTATTCCGACATCAGATGTCAGTACAAAAAGCACATGAAATCCGTTTCAAGCTACATCCATATGTGGTTTGAAATCCTATTCAAATAACTTACCAGGACACATGCTTCAGTCTCAATGATCGGATTTCGGGTGGTATGTGACTCTCACGCCACATAAAATGTAAACGTCAGTGGTTGTTAGAGTAGACATGCTGCAGAAAAATATTATTTCTGAAACATATATTGAAACCAGCGCAGACAGAGTGCGAAAAAAAAGCTGTAACGTTACATAACACCCTCCTACAGTTCTGCAGCTCAATACGCAATATAGTCCAGCATGGTGGTGGCTACACATGTCCATGTTGTAAAAATTAAATAAGAAAACATCTCTATTGCAAATGCAAACCCTTCCATCAGTGTCAATGTCAGTGCCGTATTGCCCGGGAGCTGCATGGACTCACAAATCGGATCAGAACAGTTGCGATAAACAGTGTGGACATCAGTTTAGATCAGATTCCAATTGGATACAAAGATATTCGGATTTGGAGTTTGTAAATACAAAAAATGTTTTTATGTATATATATAGAGGGAGGGAGGGGGGCCTATATGTAGTGTAAGCATGTTATCAATAACCTTCATTGGAATATCAATGTACAAAAGCTGAACTGCAGGAATCTGTGAGGGCACTGACAAGAAAATTAGTGTACCCAGGCTTAGTAACAAAAACCCTTGTCTGATATGGTTCTTTCTTGTCTATATACTCTAAACATTACTGCTGTCAAATTGAATGATTCATCAAAGTGATTAATCAAAAAATAAAAATAACTCAATCCTGATTGATACCTTCCTGATTCGATACCTTCCTTGTATGTACTAAGCTCAACTTGAGAGCCCTGCTATATAATTTTGAAGACAGGCAGCAGGATTGACAGAATCACATGAACAATTTCAGTGTATATATATAATAATTTTTTTTTTTTTTTGGGTTGTTGCATTAAATCTTACCCAGATACTATAATACTATTTTCTGATTGGCTATTGTATATCACCTTTCTTATTTTTTTGATTGGCTGATAAGTGGCGGCTCGACTGCAGAACTCCAGGGGAGACGCGCTTGATTCCTGCCGGTTCCGTAGTGAGAGCGGCGAGGTGGCATATTAAATGTATTAAAAACAGTTTTTACGCGAGATAAATACAAAAGACCGAAACGAGTGACGATCAATGCGTGACATTTTAGAGCTCTAATATAGCTAATGGCCAACAATCTTGCAGGTGTGATGCACCGTGTACAAACCGGAATGGTATATATTTAGACTTCTCATCCAACCACAATCTTCTCATCCAACCCAACCACAATGTAAGGAGTTGAAGTAAAAGGTTGGCTGAAAAAAGAATTACTCCAGTGAAGTATAGATACCCAAAATGTGTGTTTAGACAGAATGCGAGACAGAGTTATTTATTAAATTAATAAAATTCATTTTCACCAAATACAGGAATACTGGCTTCTAAACCTCAAAGAAATGCCATAATCAAGACCTCAGGGCAGAAATAAGTGAGAACACTTCACATGTGCCACTCACAGTATAGGAGTCTTTCCTTGCCATTAATTCTTGGATAACACGCGTAGGCCTACGTCTCTTTATCATATAATAATGTCTAGTGTGGTGGCTCTGTGATATATTTAAACCTACCAACTGCCGTTGCCATGATTTTTGGAATGACTGATCGCGAGAGGAAAAAAATGACATTTTAGTAAATTGCCCGAATCTGTGGTGGAAACGCGACAGCATTAAACATAGGCTAACTTTTTAGAGTTATAGTGTTCATTATACTGACCATTTCAACTCCGGAATGATTCTGGAGGAATAAGCACCGGCAACAATTAGGGTGGGAATTGGCAACAATGTGACGATTCAATATTATCGCGATATTTGGGCCACGATTCAATATTATTGCGATTCTCAATATATTGCGATACAAGCAATATATTGCGATTCATGTTCCCCATATTATTCAAAGACATCACAAAAAAATGAGCAAAATAAGACTGCTCAACTTACTTTAATTAAATGACACATTTAATTCTGTAAACATTATCTTCTACACATTAACTGAAGTGCAAAAACTTGTTCTTGAACATTCAGGACACAGGACAGGACGTAATTATTCTCTGAATAGGAGACCTCTCACATGAATGTTGAGCTCCAGGCTTGCTACGACAGTCGGCGTTGCCGAGTCTCAGTCGCAACACCGGTTTCATCACTTGCCCATCGCGGCAACGCAAGAACTATTTTTAAACGCAATTACCCAGTATACGAACAATCCTGCCTGTATTATCACACACACACAGAACAAACTTTTCTTTAACGCAGTTACGCAGTATCCGTTCAATCCTGCCTGCATTACACACACACATAGACTACAGAACAGATGCGCGTCAGTATTCTCTTTCGGGCTTGAACAAATCATTACACACACAAACACTGGCAAAATGTCCTCATAAGAGCTGTCTAAAATGATTCAAATAAAGTCTTAAATGAACATTTGTGAGAAAATGTCAGATCGCGTGTCAGATCGCGTCTCTCCACCGCATTGCACATGCATTAACGTGGAGCCACAGCTCGCGCTCTAACGGCTGTCCGAATTCACGCACTTGTTTTCATTCACTCCTTCAAGTGAACAGTATTAGTGGACTTAGGGAATAAGCCTAATTTACTGAATGAATGTTTAGGGGGCGATTTCAGATTCAACCTATGTTCTGAAGCAGTGAAAAATAGAGAAACCAATGAAGAAAACCGGAAAGTAAAACAGATAATTCTATAATTAAATATGCAAAAAAGATCGATTCTTGGCGCCCGTGTATCGATACAGTATTGCCACAGAAAATATCGCGATACTATGCTGTATCGATTTTTCCCCCACCCCTAGCAACAATCCCGTCCTCCAACGCATGATCATGTTTTGATTCATAATATTGTGCTTGAAGAGGAGAGGCTATTCGCGTTTCCGTTGTCAGTTTGTGAGAGTAGGAGGGAGGGAAGGACAGCTCTACAATAAAATCAAAACCTGAAAATCAATGCGTGGCGGTCAGCGTTGATATCGTGGCGGGCTGCCACAAATTAATGAATGTTCGGGAAATCCTGAACTTATGTATGTGTGAGTGTACAGAATGCATGCTATTAAGGCTAAAATTGTTTATCATCTTTCAGTATTTACTGGGGATAATAAGCTTTACTTATTTCATTTTTGTACCTAATCTATAATGTCATCTTGACAACAAACACCATATGGTTTTGTGACTGAGTTTTTTTGTTTCAGAGGAACATCAACAGTATTGTCTCTGGAGTCCAGCAGTATCAAACTTCTCTTCTGAATACATTGAAGGACAGAATGAAGAGGATCTTCGAAAGACATTTCGGACAGTGTGGAGCAGCTCCAAGAGGAGGCACTGGCAACATTTGATAATTTTCAGGATCCTTTCTCCAGTATGGCCACCACATACATGCAGGACAGCACCATTCAGGAGCTTTTAACCCAGTTAAACCAGAGGAGGTAGTTATATCTCAAAGGGTTTGTAGGGTTAAGAAAGGACCATCAAGGGTTCTTGCGATCAGAAACAAAAGTTTTTACTACATTCCCCTAATTAAGAGTCTTGAACAGTTCTTGTCCAATTCCAGAATTTTAGATATGATCAGCACCACACCACAGAGCTGCGACAAAGATGAGTTTTTATATGATATTAATGATGGGAGTCTTTTCAAATCCCACCCACTGTTTTCAGTAAAACCTTCTGCTTTGCAGTTGATCTTGTACACTGATGAAATTGAGATATGCAATCCCCTGGGGTCACACGCTTCTGTACATAAATTACTGATGGTTTATTATACTTTAGGAAATATAGACCCCAAGTTTAGGTCAAAGCTTGCTGCAATCCGACTCCTTGCTATAGCAAAAGCTAAGGATATTGATGACTGTGGTGTTGATGTTGTTTTGAAAAGAATTACTGAAGACTTACAGCTGCTTTATAATGGTGTCAAAATCCAAACACAGAATGGGGAAATGGATTTATGTGGTGCTGTAGTCGCAGTATGTGGTGACACACTTGCACAACACGAGCTCGCTGGTTTCAAGGAAGGTGTTGGTTTTGCCTACAGTAAGTGTAGGCATTGTGAATGTACCTTTGAGGAAATGCAAAGAAATTTCGACGACAAAGTTTCACCAAAAGGACGCTGGAAAAACACCTTAGACAGTGCCTTGAAATAGAAAGGGCTAGCACAGAATTTTTGAAATCAGCTCTCAAAACCACCTATGGAATTAACAGAAGAAGTCAGTTGATTGATTATCCAGCCTTTGACCTTATTGAGCAAACTCCACAGGATATAATGCACATCATTCTTGAGGGTGTTGCACCCATGGAAATTAAATGTGTGTTGAAATACCTTGTTCTTTCTGGACAGATGGAGTTGGACATGTTCAATTCAGCCATGCAGAGCTTTCCTTATTCATCAATAGACATACGGGACAAACCATGTCCAATCAGTGTCAATACTTTGGCATCTAATGATAACAAACTCAAACAGACGTCTGGTCAAATGCTAGTATTGTTGAAGATCATGCCGTTTCTGTTAAACGGTATTGAAAAGAATGAATATGTTCAGTTTGTTTTGGACTTAATTGAGATAGTTCAAATCATTTTTGCTCCTGTTTTATCTGTGCAAAGTGTATTAAGACTGAAAACAATGATTGAACTCCATCTGATAAAGTTTAAGCAACTTTTTCCTGAGAATAATGTAATTCCTAAGCAACATTACATGCTACATCTCCCTGCTCAAATTCTTCTCTAGGCCCTTTAATAAGGCATATGTGTATGAGATTTGAGTCAAAACACTGTTTTTTTAAACAGTGGTCATCGAAATTGAACTACAAAAATGTCTGCAAGTCACTTGCAAACCGTAATCAACTTTTTGAAAGTTGTCAAAATGAACTTGGTACTGAGCATCCTATTTTTGTACATGAGAAGGAATTGGGACCTGTTTCAGAAGTGACAAATATGGAGTACATTACAGCAAAGATTAGAGATTTTTTGGGAATTGATGGCATTCAACATGCAGTTGCAGTGAAGTGGCTAATTCTTAATGGTAACAAGTACATCAGAGAAAAGTCTCTGATAATCATAAGTGCAAATGGGAAATTGCCTGTCTTTGGACTTATAAAGAACATTTATGTTGTAAACTCTTCACTATATTGTTTTGAATATCAGCTTTATGAGACTCTTGGGTCTGAAAAAAGATCTACTTAGCGTATGAAGTTTCTGTACCTAATCTAGCCCAGGCAACAGAGTTTATAGATGCTGAAAAGCTAATCGATCATACATCTTATTATCTAATCAATTTCAAAAACAGTGCGTATGTTTTAACAAAATATAACCTTGATGATGTTGTTGCTCTTAAAACTGGCTAATTAAACATACTGAATGAGATTTGGAAGGAGTGTGTTGACTTGATGCTGATTCTTTTTTCTTTTTTTTACTGGGTTGTAAATGTGTTGATCTTGCATAAAACCAGTATTTGTAATAAATAATGTTAATTAACAAATCCTGAGCGTGATTGAGAATTTTTTTTACTAGGCAACCTTAAAATAAGTTCTTGAAGCTAAAAAAAAATATTTTAAGACTCACGGCTGACCTAAAACGATGTCTCTAGCATTAATTTAGCTTGATTTATAGGTAAACTAACTAACTTTAAGATTTACTCACCAAGTAAGAATAAATAGATTAATAATCTTTAAACCATCTGTATAATCTTACACAATCTGATCTTACATAGTGTTTTATTCTCAAAACAAGATCAATAAAATTTAACTGCTGGATATAAGATTACAAATCTTGGCTAGATGAGGAGTTTTTGCAGTGCAGTTAGGTGACGAGTTGGGGTTAGGTTTAGGTCAGGGGTAGAGTAAAGCCTTGTTTATACTTGACGCGTCCGCAAGAGCGGGAAGGCGCGCGGCGAAAATGACGTCATTGCGGTGTGGGCGGTCGTGCGCGTCAGGTCCGCAAGACCCCATTGCGCCTGGCGGTGTACAAGGCACTTTTTGTAACTTTGCGCGGCGCCGCATCCGAAGATGGACGACTGCGAGCCGAATCTGGCCGAACTGGTACGATCTGTACCAGCATGTTTAAAATCCTTCTATACACAGAGACATTTGCATTGATGGGCGACCATAACATCTCATTTTGTGAACAGGAGCACATTTGCATTAAGCACCTAGTTTGCACTTGTCTAAAGTAATTGCTTACATCTACAAAATAAGCCTACAATAGCAGAATTAAGCCCTGCTGGTAAAATTAAGGTTTAAACACTCTCCAATAAGGCTTCAGTTGTTTAACTAGTTTACATGCAGTGAAAGTAGGCTACAATAAACCTACTTCATTTACTCTTTTATGAATTAGCAATTAATAAACTACTAATAAACGGCAAACTACTTCTTCACTGCTGATTCCCTGTCGTTTCACAGAATAGCACAACGGCGAGCGCGTCAAGTATAAATGCCTCGTCCGTTGGAGATGCTGCGCGCAGGCAGTGGAGACTCCCACTCTTGCGGACGGCGTCGAGTATAAACAAGGCTTTAGGATTCCCATAAAGTCATCTACCGACGATTAAGGGGGCCCTAAATAGTCATATATTGACGTATGGTCAAAAGACGTCCCAAGACGTCAGTTATATGACGAATTGGGATGAGACTGCGCTGATTCAAGACATGTCATGTTATGGTTATGAAGGTGTCATGTCAGTCTTATGAACACCCCTTTAAGTCAAGTGTTACCCAAAACTGTTCTGCTTTCAGAGTACATTTTAGGAGAAACCCGTCGGACACATTTTTGTGTAAACCTACTAAGGATGGCTGATAGCAAAAGCAAGTATCATCTTATTTCATCAAATGAAGTTTTATTAACTAAGTTCAGGAGGAGCACATGCAGATAATTAACACGGAGTGGACTCTTCCCGTCTCGAATAAAGAAATTTTCGTCCTTCGGAATCTTTGCCGCAACCCGGTATCATCTCGTGGGCATCAGGCCAAACAAACTGGTCCTCGCGGGCGAAACATCCGCAATCTATTTCCGTGTATTTCTTTAAACCGGACCATTCAATAATTCCTGCCATAGAGACAAGGCAATGCTGCTCTCTTAACGCAAAGGAACGGACCTTCCTCCAGCGTCAAGCCGCCACAACAGGCCGTAAGCTAAGCCACGCTGCAGATTTATTCCCGGCTGATCCACACTCTCAACATCTGCCGGGTCAACTCTGTGAGTGCTTAGCTCAGAAGTTTTGTGTCCCTGATTGAACTGTGCATCGCTTCAATTGTCGAAATGACTAGCAAGTTATGCTATCTGGACACAAATCGTGATCGGAGGATCACACGTTTTAAATAGTTTCGTAAACGATTTGCGTTCCCTAAACGCGATGCTTCTTATGGTGTAAATTCACATGTAAACAAACAGTAGGACTGGGAATCGATTCCAAAAAGAATACGATTCTGAAGGCGTCAGGAATTGAGAGTCGATTCCAAAGGTTGGAGTCGATTCCATTAAGAGGAATCGACTCCTCCTTTAATATTTTTAACACAAACCGCGGCTGTAACCGATTTTCATTTGTCAACACAATCAAGTCTCATGTAAATAAAGACTAATTCAAATTCACAGCGTCACCGTTTGGTTTACTGATTAAGAACGAACAAATCGGGAACGTGACCCTTAGAAACGACAAATAAATAAATAAAATGAGAATTAAGGGGGCTTTTACACTGGGCTCGCTTGCTGCGGTCCGAGCGCGTTTGTTCCGACGCCCCCGCAGCGTGGGTCTGGTTTCACACTCAACTTGATTCTATCGAACCCTGGTGCGCTGCGTGCATGCATCTTACATCATCGCGAACGCGCACCGGCGCATGATAGAAAGCAGAACGCGGGTAAATATTGTGTTATTTATTTATTTATTTTATTCATTCATTTATTTATTTCAATTCGCTGCTATTTTGCGCAGTTGAATGGACATAACAGGTTTATTGTTATAGGTTGAGCTTTATTTTACAGGGTTATTTACTTAGGTTGATTTTTGCCGCTTACAAACGGACTCTTAAGGAGAAAGTGGATTTCCAAATGTGTCGCTCTGATTCCACGCACAATGCTCGAAAACACTGCAGGCTGACTCTCGCTTGTATCCAAGGTAATTCGTCAACACTATCATCCCTTATTTACTTAACGGAATACATCACAATAAGCTAAAACGCATGCGCAGGATACTTCCTGAACAAGTGCGCACCCGAGCTGCTTTCACATACATGCGAAGCGCGGCACGGTTCGGGAGCAACCGAACTCAGACCACCTCCTCCAGGTAGTTTCGGGTTCGGTACCCCAGTGCGCACTCGGGTCCCATGACTGCATTCACATTAGCGATTCTTCATGCGAATCGTGCCCCGTTACGGACTTAACTGCCAGGGTAAAAGCTCCCTAAGCTATTTTCAAACGTTAATAAAGATGCGCATAATCCTGCAAGGATTTAATCTCCCCTCTTTTTTCGCGTCTTTGATTACGCTCAAGAAGATGATCATCGGCCCGCCAGGCCCCAATCTACTTCCCCCTTCGCTCAGCTTCACACCACAGCTCAATTTACACAGGTACGTTTCTCCACTGCCACAGCAGTGACGTCTTCTGGCTAATTTTCTACATTGCCACAGCAGTGATGTCTACTCTGCTCCCACTGGAGCTCTGTTTCTCTGGCTAATTTAATCCACTGCCACAGCAGTGATGTCTAATCTGCTCCCACAGGAGCTCTATTTCTCTGGCTAATTTTCTACACTGCCACAGCAGTGTTGTCTCCTCTGCTCCCAAAGGATCTCTATTTCTCTGGCAAATTTTTCTCCACTGCCCCAGCAGTAATGTCTCCTCCGCTCCCACAGGAGCTCTGTTTCTCTGGCTAATTTTCTACACGGCCTCAGCAGTAATGTCTCCTCAGCTCCCACTGGAGCTCTGTTTTTCTAGCTAATTTTCTCCACTGCCACAGCAGTACGTGTCGTCTGCTCACACAGGAGCTCTTCTTCTCTGGCTAATTTTCTGCACTGCCACAGCAGTGATGTCTACTCTGCTCCCTTTGGAGCTCTTTTTCTCTGGCTAATTTTCTACACGGCCTCAGCACCGATGTCTACTCTGCTCCCACCGGAGCTCTGTTTTTCTAGCTAATTCTCTACACTGCCACAGCAGTGATGTCTCCTCTGCTCCCACAGGAGCTCTTTTTCTCCAGGTAAGTTCTCCACTGCCACAGCAGTATGTGTCCTCTGCTCCCTCAGGAGCTCTGTTTCTCTGGCTAATTTCCTACACTGCTATAGCAGTTATGTCTTCTCTCCAGTACCTCACTATTCAAAATTACTATTCCTGTTAAAACCCCTAATGGATTATTTTCTCTGCTCTGCGGATGCTTTCCAAAGCTACGTCAGGACCAACCAGCTCCACAAAGGCCCACCAAACAATAAATAAAATAAAATTCCTTTCCTGTCTCTCCGTCCAGCGAACATTGGTTTCACAGCGGACGGAGTGAAAGCTTTCCCAGTAGAGCACTTACATTTTCTCTTTCGTCCAGCGAGCATTGGTCTCACAGCGGACGGAGTACGAGAAAATCTCCTGGACAAACTCTCATTTTCCTCTTTCCGTCCAGCGAGCATTTGGTCTCACAGCGGACGGAGTGAGAGCTTCCCCAGTAGAGCACTTACATTTTCTCTTTCATCCAGCGAGCATTGGTCTCACAGCGGACGGAGTATGAGAAAATCTCCTGGACAAGCTCTCATTTTCCTCTTTTCCGTTTTCCTCTTTCCGTCAAGCGAGCATTTGGTTTCGCAGCGGACGGAGCGAAAGCATTCCCAGTAGAGCACTTACATTTTCTCTTTCATCCAGCGAGCATTGGTCTCACAGCGGACGGAGTACGAGAAAATCTCCTGGTCAAACTCTCATTTTCCTCTTTCCGTCCAGCGAGCATTGGTCTCCCAGCGGACATTGCATAATTCTGTCCAGCGAGCATTAATCTCCCAGCGGACATTGCATAATTCTGTCCAGCGAGCATTTGGTCTCCCAGCGGACATCGCATAATTCTGTCCAGCGAGCATTTGGTCTCCCAGCGGACATTGCATAATCCTGTCCAGCGAGCACTGGTCTCCCAGCGGACATCGCATAATTCTGTCCAGCGAGCATTGGTCTCCCAGCGGACATTGCAAGCATCTATGTTTTCTATTTTTTCTGTCCAGCGAGCATTGGTCTCCCAGCGGACATTGCATGCATCTATGTTTCCTCTTCTTCTGTCCAGCGAGCATTGGTCTCCCAGCGGACGTATGCACTTACCTTTAACTTTCCGTCCAGCGAGCATCAGTCTCCCAGCGGACGTTCTACATACCTACCTCTATCACTTTCCCGTCCAGCGAGCATCGGTCTCACAGCGGACGTATGCACCTACCTCTAACTTTTCCGTCCAGCGAGCGTCAGTCTCCCAGCGGACGTACTAAGCGCCTAGCTCCAAACTCTCTAGTCCAGCGAGCATCAGTCTCCCAGCGGACGTATGCACTT
Source organism: Hybognathus amarus (assembly GCA_030378365.1). NCBI lineage: Eukaryota > Metazoa > Chordata > Actinopteri > Cypriniformes > Leuciscidae > Hybognathus > Hybognathus amarus. The sequence goes on from JAQIUQ010002060.1 coordinate 29,210, forward strand.
ACCTTTAACTTTTCCGTCCAGCGAGCATCGGTCTCCTAGCAGACGTACTAAGCGCCTAGCTCCAAACTCTCCAGTCCAGCGAGCATCAGTCTCCCAGCGGACGTATGCACTTACCTTTAACTTTTCCGTCCAGCGAGCATCGGTCTCCCAGCGGACGTACCAAGCGCCTAGCTCCAAACTCTCTAGTCCAGCGAGCATCAGTCTCCCAGCGGACGTACTAAGCGCTAGCTCCAAACTCTCTAGTCCAGCGAGCATCAGTCTCCCAGCGGACGTATGCACTTACCTTTAACTTTTCCGTCCAGCGAGCAGCAGTCTCCCAGCGGACGTATGCACTTACCTTTAACTTTTCCGTCCAGCGAGCATCGGTCTCCCAGCGGACGTACTAAGCGCCTAGCTCCAAACTCTCTAGTCCAGCGAGCATCAGTCTCCCAGCGGACGTTCTACATACCTACCTCTACCACTTTCCCGTCCAGCGAGCATCGGTCTCACAGCGGACGTATGCACCTACCTCTAACTTTTCCGTCCAGCGAGCGTCAGTCTCCCAGCGGACGTTCTTCATACTATCTCTATCACTGTCCCGTCCAGCGAGCACTTGGTCTCCCAGCAGACGCACTTCGTACTTCTATCTAACTCTCCCCTGTCCAGCGAGCACTTGCCTCCCAGCGGACACAGCACGTATCTATCTTTCCATTTCCTCCGTCCAGCGAGTCGGTCAAAGAGATCAAGCTATCGAAAAGCCAGCCCGCCAAATTCCCTGCGTCTTTGGGGGGTCTATAGTCCGGCGGCTGTCCTTTTGCTCTTTATGCTTTTTGGGGGGAGTACTCTGGGTTCGGGCCGAATTCCGAGCTCGGAGCCCTCCCTCCGGACAGCACGCCAAATACGCATTAAATCTTATTCCTCAATTATATGTAAGTGTGAACTCGTGAAATGAAGTTTTATTAACTAAGTTCGGGAGGAGCACGTCCAGATAATTAACACGAGTGGACAGCAATCAGCAATCAATGATAAGAGGGTACAAATAGACTCAGCAGTCTTACCTCGATCCATTGACAGTTTGCAGCATCCCTCCTCCACCCCATCTCCACACTCCTAGTTCTCCACACTCAAAAATCACTTACATACGGGGGGGAGTACTCTGGGTTCGGGCCGAATTCCGAGCTCGGAGCCCTCCCTCCGGACAGCACGCCAAATACGCATTAAATCTTATTCCTCAATTATATGTAAGTGTGAACTCGTGAAACAGATTTGAAAACAATAACAGCCATAAATGTGTGATATTTTCAGGCTTTAAAAACATACAATGTTTTTTCACCAGTGGCTGTGTCCCAGTGGAGCCCAGAGTTTGCAGAGGAGCTTCGTCTTGCTGCCCAAAAGACGGCGCTTCTCTACCATCTCTCTTACCTGTGCCTGGGCAACTTCCCCAACCTGGAGAGAATCATCAGGAGTCGGGCGGTGGAAACACGGCTTCTGTTCGGCTCCTCGGATGCAACTTTGATGAAAGTACAGTTTCAGATTTCTCTTTATTTCATTGTCTTGTCTCCTAGAAGAAGAAAAAAAAGGTGAACGTTCTGTCAATTCTCCAAACATGAAGGGTCTGTAGTAAATAGCATGACATATAGTCTTTTAGCTAGAGATTAAATTCAGCTGAACTGGTTATGAGAGTCTCTCCCCTAAATGGAAATAAATAATGTGTCATAATATCAATGAAAATACCATGTAAAATCTTAGGAAATATCTCTTTTATAACCCAAGAGTTTACAAGTACTCATAATCTTGGTTTGATATGCTTCTTATAAATTTTAAATGCATTTCTCATATTAACTTTTAACTTGAATTATAATAACAACAGTTGATGCAGCAGAGTTATGAACATGATCTAAGAAAGATTTACAGGTCAAATACAGTCAATATGAGTTCTGAATGTTTCATCTTCATCAGTGTGACTGTCGGTTTTTAAATTCTAAGATACTTGTGTCTTAATTCCAGTGTATTTTGACCAGTGATAACCTGGTTACGTCACTGTTTCACATGTTGGTGAAAGCTGTGGAGGAAAATAAGCCGATTTTGGTGGTCAAATTCCTAGAAAAAGCACGATCCGGGGATCAAAGACATTATCACTGAGGTGAAAAAGATAGTGGAAAGGTAAGAATATTTACCTCATGAAGACATATTTTAAAATACTTATTGCACGCAACTGCTATAATCAGGCAAAAGTATGAACATTTTAAGAAACTTTTAAGCTAGTTACACAGTCCATTATTATAAAGTGCTAATTTCACAGCAGCATTTCTTCAACATTGTATAGGTATGATTTACATAACAACGATGTTGCATCGTCCACCAGTGATGTTATCCAGGAAAAAGAAGAGACAGAGAAAAAGATTAAAAAACAAATCCAGAGAGAGTCAAGAAACCCTAAATGATATGAAATCTGAACTCCAGAAAACCACAGCAGAGCTTGCTGAAACTGAGAAAAAGATAAACAGCAAAAGCCACGAGATTCAAGAATTTGTCAGATCCATAACTCAACCAAGTAGATGCCTCGGCATCTTTGCTGCAATCGTTCTATTCATCGGGCCGATTGTTAAAAGCATTTATGACGCTGTACATGATCCTGAACAAGGTGCACATTTGAAGGCTCTTGAAGCTCAACTGAAGATCCTCATCGCTGATAAGACCGCTCTGAAACAGAAGCAGTGGCAGATCCAACTCCTGATCATTGATCAGCAGATGGAGGCCACCAAAGCCAGTTTTGACCTGAGTGAGTCTGTTTTCTCTCTTGTTTAAAGTACACTTACATGACAAGTCATGCTCAAGACCGTGCCAAGATTCAGGTCTAGTTTAAGGCAGGGAGTGAACATGTGGCTTGTTAAATCCTTTATTTCCCCTCTGCAGACTCCATACCCGACCCCGTCCATCTAAAGGACGTTCAGGAAAGCTTGTCAAAAATTCAGGCAATTCTGATTCAGCTCAAAGACTTCTGGGACAGGGTTCGTGCGTTGCTGGTCTCACTGGAACAGAAGACACTTGCTGGAGAAGATCTCATCCAAGACCTTGCCGAACTAAAAGATGTATTTCTTCATTCAATCAAAGAAGCCTCAGAGGTAAAATTAATGTTTACATGATTACTAGAACATTTCCAAGAAGGTATTCTTTCTTTCTTATTATTATTACCTTTATTTGTACCTGAGGGAAGGATTATTTCATCTATAAGTCTATTGTGACTTTGCCTTGGCTTTTGGCTTGCTTAGTTTGGGGACATTTAATGTTCAAAAATATTATTTATCTGCCTTACTTAGGGTGGACAATCTAACTTTTTGACGCTATTTTCTTGACGCTATATTTTGTTTTATTTTCATGTTATCACTGTGAAGCTGCTTTGATACAATCAGTATTGTAAAAAGCACTATATAAATAAAGGTGACTTGACTTGATTTGACGTATAAATGTTTAAATTCCACAGGCTTAGATCTGTTTTGGTGCAGGCTGTCAAAAAGCATCTGTCATCTTTAAGCTCCAGTCCAAAGATGCCTACAAGTTTCTGGAGGTCAATCCTTCCTCTCTCTCTAAGGATCAATGGAAAATACAGTCTGTTATAAACTCTGTACTTGTAAACCGCAGAGTTCTGTAATCCTTTCTACTAATGCCTAAAACACTCTATATATACTCCTCTTTATATGTATCGTAATTATAATTATAAGCAACAAATATTATAATTGCATAATACAGATTTCTTAATATTAAGCCTAACATCAACATCTTAACTTTACAAAACAACCAAAAGTATGATGGCACAAGAATCCTTTGGTTAATCACTCTTAAGGCCTCATTATGCTTCTGCGTCAACTCCACGGCGTAGCTACGTCGTCACTGCTACGGCGTCGTGGCCGTTTTATGCTTCTGCGTGAGGTTGTGGTGCTTCGCGGTGCATTTCACCGCCAGAACGCTAGGGGGTGTGTGGTTCACGAATGGTCCCGTGCGCCGCGAGCGAAAGAGAGAGAATGTTGTTGCAGCTGTCAGCTGGAGCTAACAAGACGACACAAACTTTATCCCCAAAGAATCAACACGGATGTCCATGGCCCGTTCCACTCATAGACAGTAAAAGAAAGGTTTCACCCGAGCTGCCAAAACGATAGCTTTTCTGAATGACATGGAAGTATTTTTTTCAGTATCACATGGAACTGTGCTATGGCAGGATAATGTGTCCCGTGGCAGACTTGGTTAGTATTTTATCAATGATGTAAGTTAACCGTGAACATTGTATTGAAAATAAACAACAAACTGTCTTTCAAAACAAACGTTGATTTATTGATTGATGTTTATTGTAAGCAAAAAAGAAAGAAAGGAATAACAGTTATATACATATATTATCAATGAAATAAAAACCAACAGTTTATTTAGGTTTAATTCTTTATTTACTTTCTTTTAAGAGTATTATAATTATCAGTACGAGGGTGCAAATGTTAAAAAGCTACACTCCTGAATTGATGTATAATCTGACCAATCAAAGCCCTTGCTGTCTGCGTCGCCTCGACGCGCAGTTACAAATTTTTGTAACACGTCAAGCTACGGCGGAGGGGTCGGAGAGGGGTTCGCGTCGACGGATAGGGGTCTGCGGGGGTACGCCGTCGATTCGACGCAGAAGCATAAAACAGGCTTTAGTGATGCACCGAATGTGAAAATTTTGTCCGATACCGATAACCGATATTAATATTGCTGTTATGGCCGATTCCGATATTTACCGATGTCGATATCTCTATATAGAAAACACATTTTTATGATAAGCAAATAAAGAGCTTTTTTCCAAAACACATTGTTATTTTCAGAAATGACTGATATTGGGCACCTTTACCTGTGTGCAAAATATGTCATCAAATTTTCAAAAGAAAAAATAAATATTTATATAAACATTTTTTTAATAAAGGATACAAGTCCTGAATTCACAACCCTGAGTATGAATAAGCCAACCCTGAGTATTCTCAAATCTCAATAAACATCTAACTCACTTGACACAAGGTTACTGTATTCTGTGAACATTGTACAACAGTTCAAAACTTTTTTTTTTTATTGTTTTTTATTTTGCAAGTACAAAGAAAAACATATACAAACAGCCTGGATACCTGGTTCCAAAATCCTCTATACAATATGCTCTATGCAATACAATATCCTCTATGCAATATAGGAAAAAAAAAACATACATGAAAGAACCACCACCACATTACACATTCCCTTTGTACCTACAACACTCTTTTTCTTTCTTTTCTTTTTAACGCACAAGACAAGACACAATAGACAAGACAAACAGACAAACTATTTAGACACATTCCAGACAACTTACAACACACAGAGCACAAATCTTTAACAGATAAAAACCAACCAAATTAATAATGATAATAATAATAGTGTCTTAAAAGTAATAGTCTCATTGACACACGTACACCCCCCTCCCCTCACACACACACACACACACACACTACACTGGTGGTGCTCGTTGAGTGGAATGTTAAGAGAGGAAAAAAAATAATGATAATAATAATAATAATAATAGGTAACACTTTATTTTACGACCCGCAAACAACTGGGTAAGTACACAGAAATTACGGTGTACGTTTCTGTAATTATAGTGTACTTCCGTGTAAGTATAAGGGAACAATATGTTAAGTTTGGGGTAATAAAGGGGTAACAAGCAGATATACAACCTGCAAATAACTTCATAAGTACACTGAAATTACGGTATACGTTTCTGTAATTATAGTGTACCTCCGTGTAGGGATAAGGGAACAATATGTTAAGTTTGGGGTAATAAGGGTGTAACAAGCAGAGATACAAGCAAATTATTTAACTAGTTAAAAAATAACAGGTAGCTATTCTTTTAATTTATTCCAGGCAAAAATTGTACGTCTGTTGTTTACAAAATGTATCACATTTCTGGCTAAATATGTTCTTGTGCAATGTTACAGGGTAATTTTGACATCTGTGGGTTGAAAATTAAACATTAAATTTGTTGGCTTTTCTTACTAGATTACTTAATGTTAAATCAAAATAATTATTTTCTGTTATGATTTTAATTTAAACTGTACCATGTGGTAATTAGTACTTACCTTATCCCATTGAATTGCAATGACACTTAAATGCCAGGGCAAATATACTGTGTAATTAAAACTTTTTGTTGTTGTTGTTGTTGTTGTTTTGTTTTCTTGATAACAGTACCATTCTCTGTAATTACAGTGCAAATAGTGTTTTGTATTGCTAGTGCTACATAGTAAGTAGCGTTTGTTACCCCCTTGTTCTGTGTAGTTACAGGGTAAGTGTAACTCCTGCGGGCTGTAAATTAAAGTGGTGCTTGTTACCCCTTTGTTCTGTGTAGTTACAGGGTAAGTATAACTCCTGCGGGCTGTAAATTAAAGTGGTGCTTGTTACCCCCTTGTTCTGTGTAGTTTCAGGGTAAGTGCAGTGAATATACAACATATATATACAATATAAAATATACAATATACAAAAGGATCCCATTTAATTTCTGACTTTTATTATAAAAAAAAATTCTAAATGCTTTTTCATCTTAATTAAACATTGTCTTTTCTATAGTACTCAAACAACAAAGTAACAATTTATTAACCCCCCCACACCCCCTTATTTGCTTTTCTTCTTCCTTTTCTTGCTCTTCTTTTTCTTAAATTCCACAGGGGACTCCGAAGTTGAGGAGTTGGAGTCCCATTGGTCTTGGTGCACTGCAAAAATATGACCAAAATAATAATAATAATAATAATAATAATAATAATAATATTTTTATAATAAATAAAGAAATATAATACAATATAATATATATGTATATGTATATATTACACTTACCCTGTAACTACATAGAACAAGGGGGTAACAAGCACCACTTTAATTTACAGCCCGCAGGAGTTACACTTACCCTGTAACTACACAGAACAAGGGGGTAACAAACGCTACTTACTATGTAGCAATACGAAACAACACTATTTGCACTGTAATTACAGAGAACGGTACTGTTATCAAGAAAACAAAACAACAACAACAAAAAAAGTTTTAATTACACAGTATATTTGCCCTGACATTTATGTGTCATTGCAATTCAATGGGATAAGGTAAGTACTAATTACCACATGGTACAGTCATGTGTACATGGTACATTAAAATCATAACAGAAACTAATTATTTTGACTTAACATTAAGTAATCTAGTAAGAAAAGCCAATACATTTATGTGATACATTTTATAAACAACAGATGTACAATTTTCGCCTGGAATATATTAAAATAATAGGTACCTGATATTTTTTTAACTAATTAAATAATTTGCTTGTAAATCTGCTTGTTACCCCCTTATTACCCCAAACTTAACATATTGTTCCCTTATACCTACACGGAAGTACACTATAATTACAGAAACATACATCGTAATTTCAGTGTACTTATGAAGTTATTTGCAAGTTGTATATCTGCTTGTTACCCCTTTATTACCCCAAACTTAACATATTGTTCTCTTATACTTACACGGAAGTACACTATAATTACAGAAACGTACACCGTAATTTCTGTATACTTACCCAGTTGTTTGCGGGTCGTAAAATAAAGTGTTACCTAATAATAAAATAATTTAACATTGCCATAGGTTTACAAATAAGTAAAATAAAATACAAAATGAGTTAAGCAGATCTAGCATTGGGCTAATTACAGAGCGTCATATATTGGTTTCCACACCGAGTTAAACTGTTTTTGTTTATTTTTGTCCACTGACAGAGTTTTCTCTATATTTAGATAATATTTCATTACATTTTTCCATTTATCCAACCCTGGGGTATCTGTATGTTTCCAATTTTGTAACAACAACTTTTTATAGACTAATGAAGAAAATATTAATTGCCATCCCATAGGATATTTCATTTTTGTTACATTTTGAAGTAAACAGGCTTCTGGTATGAATACAAATTTCTGCTTACAAATATTAGAGAGCCATCTCTCAATCTCAAACCAGATTTTCTTTATTTTTTCACAATACCAAAATGAATGAGTGAGAGAGTCACTACTACCACACTTTAGGCAGGTGGGGGGGGGGGGAGATGCATCAAACTTATGAATTTTGTCCCTACTATAATAAATTCTGGTCATTAATTTATATTGAATCAATCTAAGATTTTCGTTAGTTGTGGCTTTATATGTTAAATTTAAGCACTCCTTCCATTTTGTTTTGGCATTGAAGTCCTTTATATCTCTGTCCCAGCCTTCATATATTTTACTTTCTATTACGGCGTTATTTGAGATAATTATACATAACACTTATACATTTTTTTCCCCTTACTTTGTTCCAAAAGGGTCTTTATTTTTCCGGAACTTCATTCGCTATATCACAATTCTCATTAATCCAATTTTTTAACTGCATATATTTAAATATCTCTGAATCTTTTAATTTAAATATATCTTTCAGTGTATGCAAATGAGGATGTATTATTTGAACTAACAATATCTGATAATGTCTCTATACCTCCATTCATCCAAGTTTTCCACATTAATTTAGTACCCTGGATTTTAACAGACGGATTGTTCCAAATTTTATATGTGTTGGGGTACCAATCTCCATCCCCAAAATCTGCTTGGTTTTTTTCCACATATTTAATGTACTGTTAACCACAAAGTTATCAATTTTTACTTTTTTCTTGGAGAACAAGACGGTTAATAAACTATTTGGTTGTAATTGATGATTTTCGATAACCAGCCATGGGTCTTCATTAGTATTATTAATAATACGATCAATATAAAACATCTGGCCTGCTATCTGATACAGTTCCATATTAGGGAGGTTTAACCCTCCTTCTCTTTTGGAGCAAAACAATAGATTCCTTTTTATTCTTGGGGTTTTTCCAGCCCAAATGAAAGATGTAATTATAGAATTTATTTCCTTGAAAAAAGTTTTTGGTGGTGTCAACGGAATACACTGAAACAAATAAATAAACTTAGGGAGCCACATCATCTTTACCAGATTTATTCTACCAATTAAATTCAACTTAAGATCACTATAGTTATTGAGGTTATGTTTTAGATTATTTTTCAGTGTTAAAAAATTACTCTTATACAATTGTTTTTTGTTTGCACTGATATAGCAACCTAAATATTTAATTGTACTACTTTGTACTTTAAATTGTTTAAATACTTCTGAATTTATTTGTTTTCGGCCAAAAGTCAATATTTCAGTTTTGCCACTATTAATTTTATAACCTGAAATTTTTGAGAATTGACTCATTATATTAATTACACTCGGGATTGAAATGTCCACATTACTTAGATACAGCAACAAATCGTCAGCAAATAAACTTAATTTATATTCGATTTTGCCTATCGTAATACCAGTTATGTTATCTGTCTGTCTTATTTTCTCAGCTAAGGGTTCAATGGCCATTGCGAACAGCGCTGGAGATAATGGACAGCCTTGAGCAGTACCACGACTTAATGAAAAAGCCTCAGAAAGAACACCATTGGTGTAGACTTGTGCTTTGGGGGCTCTATACACAGTTTCTACCATATTAATAAATTCTACTGGGAATTCAAATGTTTCAAGCACTTTATACAAATATGACCATTCAAGGCGGTCAAATGCTTTTTCGGCATCGACCGCCATCAAAGTCAAGTCTATGTTATGTTTTTTTGCATATTGTGTTAAGGATATACATGTTCTAACATTAGTTCTAAGATCCCTATTAGGAATAAACCCAGCTTGATTATGATGGATGATGCTGGGTAGGATTAATGCCAATCTATTATTCATTACTTTTGTTATAATTTTCTTATCGCAGTTGATTAAACTAATAGGCCTGAAATCAGACGGCCTATTACAATCACAACCTCGAAATCACGAAAATCAAAAAAGAAAAAATAATAGTAATAATAATAAAAATAATAATAATTTGAAAAAAACAAAACAAATAAGCAACCACCTTCCCTCCAGCTGTACAATTAGGACATATACTTTATGCTCTAACTCGATATCTTTACATCCAGTTTAATTTCTTCAACAAAGGTTTAAACTATTAAATGCTCTTACCAAGTTCTGCAAGATCGAGTCATTTTATACTTAGATACTTTTTTTTTAGTTCCAGTTTAGCTTTCTCCGGTGAGGTGAAGGTATTCACGAGGTCTCCATCCTCCACATACAATTTTGCTGGGAATTTTAGATAAGTCTTAATGTCGATCTGATGCAGCTGTTCTCTCAAAGGCCAGAAAGCCCTCCTTTTCTCCGCACCGCCGCAGACATGTCAGGCACCACTTTGAAATTGCATCCCTCTATTTGTCTGCGGGTTCCTTTCAAAATATACAACTTCTTCTGATAGTGGTGCAACTTAAAAAGGATAGCGCGCGGATAGCCGGCGGTGTCATCTCTCTTGGCCCCAACGCGGTGCGCCATTTCAAAGTCCTCTTCTTTAAGTTCCAGCTTCCATTTTTCCGCGAAAGTTTTAATCAAGAAAGCAGACATGGGCAAATCCTTTTCACTCCCTTCCAAAACATTCAGCAAACGCAGATTGTTCTGGCGATGCCTATTCTCCAGTTGGTCAATACGATCCAAAGCATCTTGTAGCTTCTTTTCAAGCGCACCTGTGCGGCTCACCTGCGCCTCCACCAAAACACCGTAATCATGCACCTCAGCCATCGCGCTCTCAAATCGGGTTTCCAAAGCCTCAATCCTCTTCACCGCAGAGTCAAGAAGTGTGTTAGTAGAGGTATTGACTTGCAGTAACTTGTTAAGTTTGGATTCGAAGGCCATCAAACCTGGCGTTGTAGTCAATGCCAGTTGCTTCCACTTCTTCTCTCGCGCCTGCCATTCTTTGTCGTTGTTGCCTCGTGTGCGGTCTCCCACAGTTCAAAACTTTAAAGTACAGTAGTAGGCCTTAAATGGCCAAAGCCAAAAGTATTGAAAGGTAAAATGTGAAAATGGAGCCAGAACAAACTGGACTGAACAGACAATAGCTTTTGCAGACTTCTGAACTGTAAGTACATTAACTAAGTACTGTAACTACCAAGTACTTTCAGGGTTAGGCTTAACCCTTTGTCCTTCCCCGGGCTTTGGAAGCAGACAAATGTTGTGCTTAACAAACAGGAACATGTCTGCTCTCTATGTTACGATCCTATTTCTCTTTTCACTGACAACATTTGAAGCGGCGGAGAGAGACGTTCACTTCCCACGCTTGTACAAGGAGATGACAGGTACTTGCGTGCCATTGGGGCGAGGGCAGGGAGCGGGTCATGTTGCTTTGCCAGTACTGCAGCGGGCTCACATTTCTGGGGATGGTGGGCTCACTCAGGTAACCATGCACCTACAAGAAATATAGACAAGTGTATAAATATTAGAGCTGTCAGTTAAACGCGTTATTAACGGCGTTAACGCAAACCCATTTTAACGGCGTTAATTTTTTTATTGGCGCGATTAACGGTCTTTTTGTCCTAGCAAACTTTGTAGTTTTTTCACATACTTTTGCAACAGGACGCGGCATGCGTCCTGATCCATTTCAGCGTCTCACGCTCGTCATCCACTCAAAGCCGGCTCGCGAGCCCAACGAGTGTGTGCGGCGTGCCTGATGTTTTGTTTCCGGTCTAGCTAGATCCGCTTGCGCTTTGGTCGAAGAAGCAACGGAACGTCCTCGCGCGCGCAAGCAATTGAAATGAATGGGTTTCAGAGCGCAGCGCGGAGGACGTTTTGTGCCGCACACACTCGTTTCAGCTTGCGAGCCGGCCAAATAGTAACGTTATGTTTTGAGTGGATGACGAGCGCAAGACGCCGAAATGGATGCCAATGAGATTCTGAATGTAAAGTTTACTTTTATAAAGTTGCCAAATTGTCCCATTGACAAGACCAAAGCGATCTGTATGTTTTGTCATTATGAACTGAGCTATCATCATCGCAGCACGTCCAGCCTGAAACACCACTTGATGATGGCCAAGCAAACACACACAAACACACACAAACACAGATGATGCTAATTCTCCACCCCCTCGTCAATATCAGGACCTCGTCAGTATTTCTTTTCACCCTTTTATTGATGGACAGTGTTGCATTGTGTGAGAGATTATTTAGGCTATATATGTTAGAGTGAAATTGAACACTATTCCAATGTTATTTTCAATAATAATAATTAAAAAAAAAAACATTTGCACTAAACAAGCCAATCCACTTTTCCATGTTGATAAGAGCATTAAAATGAGAAAAAAATGTAACAAAAAGAAATCAAAAGACATTAAGAATAGATAAAAATGTGCGATTAATCAGAGTTAACTATGACATTAATGCGATTAATCGCGATTAAATATTTTAATCGTTTGACAGCACTAATAAATATACATCTCTGGCAAATCATCAGAAAATTATGATTCAACATTTGTATTCATGACACCAAATTAAATAAAATAACTGTTCATTCAGTTTTTTATGAGATTTGACTGTCAATAAATGATCTGATCACACAAAGAAATGTGAAAAATACTTAATTTGAATGAAAGACTATTAAAAGATTATCTGATTCAAATAGTATAGTAACCTAGACTACCTGCACACTCGTTGAACCTGTTGCCTGTTCATCCTGCTCCTTTTCCTCCAGAATTTCATCGAACATGTCCATAAACGAATGCCCTCTACTTGGTGTACACATCCTCTTTTCTTGTGGTTCACCTTCTTCTGGCTCAGTGTCTTCTGTGTCTGGTGTAAGCCCAAATGTGGCACTGGCCCTGGTTGTCCCTGACACTGTCATCTTGTCCACTTCTTTCTCTAGCTTGTTTTTTTGCCACTTGCTTGAGATCTGCGTCAAAGTAGCGATCTTTGTATCTGGGGTCCAGGATTGTTGCCAAGTAGTAGAGTTGCTCGGAGAAAGTGGTTTAAAATCTCTTGTTCACAGCTTCAAGCAGTGCAGACTTGGTCGTTTTGACCCCACTGTCGGTTTCGGCTGTCTTGTTCAGAAAACGCTTGAGTGCCACAACAGACGGGATCACGTCAGCAGCTGTAGCTGTATGCGAGCTAATCTCTCTCGTCAACTCTTCAAAGGGTGCCAGGAGTGTGGTCATTTTCTCAATGAGACTCCACTGGTTTGCGTTGAGAGATACAGGCAGTCCGTGGTAAGCCTCGTGCATAACCAGTGCACGCTTCTGTTCCAGGAGAGTTGTCATCATGAGGAATGTACTGTTCCAGCGCGTTGGGACGTCCTGTTGTAGCATCTTGGTCTTCATTCCCATCTCTCTCTGGATGTCTCTCAGCCGAGAGGTACCAAGGGGGGAGCTTTTAAAATGTCCGACTATTTTTCTCGCTATAGTCAAAGAGTCAACAACACTTCGCTGGCTTAGTACTGCATCGTACACTGCTAACTGCCCCAGATGAGCCATACAGCCCAGGCTTTTAACACCACACTCCTCCATCACCTTCACCATATTTCAAGTACGTTGTCTCGAAGGACAACGTGCACATTTTCTTTCCGGATTCTCCATTTCTGTAAACATGCCGTCAAACGCACTAGCTATGGCGGTACCTGGAATAAGAGGATTTTAAAAAAAAGTTTAATCAAAGACACGTTAGCTAGCTGGCACATGATACAATGTGTCTTTTTTCCCAACCAACTTCTGCCATTCCCGCATTCAGTCACGGCAGAAGTGGGTTGGGTGTATATATAGACTATAAAGTCTATATCGATTAGCATTACATTATAAACACAATAATCTATTATTATGAAAATACCTGTTATGGCTCAAAGAACACAGCTAAATCAAATATCATTGCAATCATGTTTACTGTCTTCAAAAGATCTTTATCTGCATTTGGGTATAAATTCAATAAATATTATTCCGATCTATAGAAATCTATTGTAAACCTATGAGAATCTATAAATATTTCTCCAAATCTGCACATTTTTTAGCTAAAAGCCTTGAGGGACGTTCTGCCCTACAAAGCAAAAAGGCAATAACTACGCAGAGTGCAGAACTGAGAAAAATTACTTTAACTAGGGCTTTTTGCAGTTACTGTACAAAGGACTACCATCAAAACGACACACATTTGAGATAAGATGTTTTGTCACATAACAAAGGATGTCTTGAATGTCATGAAAATGATAACTAATGTTTGACCAAAAATGCAGTTACTGACTTTTTGCTTTGTAGGGCAGTGGTTGTTTTGTCAAGCGCTGTCATGACGACAGCACAGGAGTTTTTTTTTTTTTTTTTTCTGAATGAGAGCGGCTGACGCTCACAATTCATATTAAAGTTATCGACAAATTTTTTCATTACATCCTGACACAAATAAAGACATAACTGTCGCGATAAGTTTCTCAGAATACAATAGATTTATAGTTTGTCAAGGTAATAACATTAATGTTAAATCTCATAGTATCTTTGAACTATTTAAACAAACAAAAACGCTTCAGTGCGCCCACACTGGCAACGGTTAACAGGTTAATTTAATTAGCATCTGTCCAAAAAAATAGCCAGACCTACCTGTATGCGAGCCAGGGAATTCTTGGGCATGTAACACAGCTCTCTTCATCTCGAAGTTGTTATTAATCCAGTGAGCTGTGAGGCTCAACATGCTTGTTGGGTTAAGGTTGGAACTCCAGATATCCGTTGTAAAACTGATGTCATTGGCATCGCTGTCGAGTAACTTGTGGACGTGGGTGGCTACGATATCATGTAAGGCAGGCAGGGCGACATCCGCAAAGTAACGACGACTTGGCTTGTCATAGCGGGGCTCAGCGACCTCAAGCATCTCTCTGAAGCCTTCGTCTTCCACTACTGAAAACGGTTGGTCATCAACAGCGATCATCTTTGTTTGCCTTTTGCTTCGGGTGGTCCTTGTGGAATTTCTTGTTCTTTTCCAATAAGCGTTCTATGGGGCTACCGACTGGTGCAGCTGCTGTAGTGTTAGCATTTTTCTTCTGCTGCTTGTTAGCATTAGCTAGTTTTTCATATTCTGTGTATGCTCCGGGATGCTTGTTTTTTAAGTGGGTGATCAAATTGGTCGTGTTGAACCATTTGACACGAACCCCCCTCGCATCACCCGGCCCTCACAATTATTGCATACAGCATATCGAGGATCCTCTTCAGACACTTTGAAGAACGACCAGACAGACGACATCGTTGCTCCCTCACCAAAGGCAAAGTTAAAGTGACTTTTTTTGCCGCCTCCAGCACAAACGTGTGCTCGCTTATGTGACGTGCGCTCGTGCAGAAACAAACATCCCCCCCGCTCCTCCCCGCACGTCAAATACACAGGAATGATTATCGGCCTGTTCACATCGGCCCTATTTTGACATCGGAACGAATACTGATGTGTAAAAAATTGACCATATCGGACGATATTATATCGGCGGCCGATATATCGTGCATCACTAATCACTCTTTAATCCAGACTGAACTATGTGTACACCCTCATCTTGTTCTACATCTATTGTTAAGGCCTTGAGTCAGTCGTTACAGTGGATGATTGAAATGACGGCTTGAACTTTGTCGAACAGAGAGGATTTGTATATCCTTCATTTGCATTTATTCCTATAAACAAAGAATACTGACCGTTCTCAAAGAAGAGTCCAACAAACTAAACTAATAGTGCTATCAGCTGAATAAGATGACTAACACTAGTGGAGTGATAAAAAGGTAACACTTTACAATACGTAATACATGAATTGCTATTAATTAGTAATTCAGTGTGTATTAATTCCTTAATAGCATGTTTTATTAACTAATAGTGCAAATTAATGTGTTAATTACCATTATTAGTCAAAGCTATGCACTTCAACTAGCAGGTGTCTGCTTTGCTAATGATTTGCATAGGTATTATTATGTTATGACTTTACTTGTCGAGGCACATCATTTAGTAATTGTAGTAATTTGCACATGAGTTCGCTCTAACAATGAAGTAATTACTCGTGTATTAGTGTAACTGTATTATCTGGAAGTTGAAATACAAGGCTTTGGATCATTCTGGTAATAAACATTAACAATATTAGTTAAAAAGATGAGTTATTAGGGATTTAATTCACAATTACATATTTAATTAAAGCTGCAAGCAGCATTTAGCGGTGTTCAAGCAGTTAAGGCCTTTAAACACCAAAGCAACAAAAGGCATTTAATTTTATTTTACATACATTTATCCAGTGACATAATAGATGGAAAACACCATTTCCAGCCAATACAGGCAATTTACCATTGGAAATACATGGTTTTAAAGATTTTTAACAGTTATAGCGCCACCTATGGTCCGATAGGATTTATAGGCTTTTGGGTGCATTTTGCCACTTCCCTTTTGTAAACGACCCTGTTATAGCAAAACAAATGCAAAATTTCAACTTTTTTTGATAATTATTGATCTAGAGAGTCCAGAGAATTGTACTGCACTGGTTTTGAAAGTTAAGATATGAAAATTAGATGATCTTAGATGGAAAACACCATTTACAGTCAATAATGGCAATTTACCATAGGGAATACATTGTTTTATACATTTTTAACAGTTATAGCGCCACCTATCATCCGATCCTCACAAAACTTTGCATGCTTCCTAACCATGTGAGGACACATATGCTCATCGATTTTTGTGAAGTTGTGACTTTTGGGGGTGGGGCTTACTGGCTTTTGACTGAATTTTGCCACAGAGCACTATCTAATAGACCCTGTTACAGCCAACCAAATGCAAAATTTCAACTTTTTTCGAAAATTATTGATCTAGAGAGTCCAGAGAATAGGCCTAGACTGGTTTGGTCCCAAATTGGGCAAAAAAACAGGGACTAGTTCGAAAAAGTGGGTTTTGGACAAAAACCGACATAACAAATTTTTTTTTGCTCCAAATGGAAATCCGAGATATACATCTTGTCCGTCTTGAGCCAGGGATTACAGTAGTGTAAAAACCATGGAGTTGGAGTTATGGGCAATTTAGTACTTTTGGTTGTTATAGCGCCACCTATGGGCCAATCGGGCTCATACTCTGATAGGTTCTCCTCAATTTGAGGCCCTACCATGTGACAAAGTTTCAGAGCTCCAGCCCTTACGGTTTGGGCTGCACGAATGCGATTTTAGGGGATTTTTTTTTCTTTTTAGCAAATACAATAGGTTTTCAGCACTAAAGTGCTTGAACACCTAATTAACAATAAGTCATGTATGAACTAATACATTTACCTTACAGACTCTTAATTAGTTCCTTTGGTAATCGTTAATGAATAGCTTAGTTAATCATTAGTTCCACATTAATTCAGTGTTATCTGTGCATTAGTTAAGCTTATTAGTGCACCCGTATTGTAAAGTGTTACTGATGAAAACATCACTAACAAAAACTAAATTTACAAACTTTCAACATTGTTCACGAATGTTTATTATTATTATTATTATTATTATTATTATTTATATTTAACTATATATTGCGATGCTTTGATAGAACCTTGATAGTTATAGCAACCAAATTGATATACATTAAAAGAGAATCACCAGAAAGCTTTTGATGAAGTGTCATTCTTGAAACATCTAGGCAAAAGCAACTGTTGTAAAACCCTTAACAAACTCATTTAGGTTGCACTCGTAAACATCTTCACTGTGTTTTGATTCTTTGTCTTTTTAACACTGATCCTATTGCATCAGGACACAGGCACAGATACAGAATACGTGAAAAAACAACACCTGTTCTTGTTGAGAAGAATATAGCACGGGGTTTGTGGGTTTTTATGACTGTTTGGCTTGATGAACGTGTCTGAATAACGAATATAGCAGTGTGGTGTATGGGGTCATGGTATTCCTGAATGTCTTGACTCTGTGAAAATATAGGCTACCCTACTGATCAAACAACAAAGATTTGGATGCTCGGGTGTCAACATTACGTAATACCAGCTTGGGAGAATTTCACCACCAACAATCAAAGGAAAATAATATCAGCAACAGTTTCCCCCAACAGATGTTCCCCCTTTAAAACATTTGACACCCACTGACCAGTCAGTTTGAGTGACGCATGGATTCCCAGTCAATCATGAGTGACATGTTCAGGGTCATATATCCACCAACATTTTGACACAATGTATTTGTTAATACTACTCACCCCGTCGCCAAATCATAGAAGCATGCAGAAAGAATTGTTAACAGAACTGGAGCTTTTGCTCTTCTTGCGCCGGTAGACTAAATGTCTAAAATGAGGGACGGGCCACAAAACTGCGACGTGTGTAATATTCAGTTCCTGTTAGCAACTGTTCCATTGGAACTGAATATTACAAAACATCTTGTTTACACTTTTCAAAGGAACTGAAAATTACTTACGAACAGTAATCCATTCAGGTACAAGTTCATAACATGTGCTATCGCAATCAGTTGATGTATATAATTAAATTCCCTGTTCCTCGTTGGAACTGAATATTACACAACGACGGATTGCGAAAACATGCATGTATTTTGAAATATGTTGCTACGGATTGAAAAGCACATGACAAAACCTTTGAGACATTTCCAATCTATTTTAGACCCAAGGTTGTACAGCAGATTTTTGTAAATGCTGATTAATTTGACCGACAGGATTTGTCCCTCAGGCTTACCTAACGTGTTCAGTGCCATAGACTGCACACATGTTCCCAACAAGGCTTCAAGGAAGGGGATTTTGTGAACCGAAAGGGGGTTCAATAGAGCCAGACCGATATATTGGCCGGCTGATATTAGGCATTTTCCAAAATATCGGTATAGGCAGTTATAATGGCCTATAATATAATGAATATTTCAAAAATAAAATAAAACCGGACGAAACACGCTTTGATCATCTCTCCTTGGCCTGTTATGTTTAAAATCACAGACACACGGAGCATACAGACTGACTGGAGGTAGCTCTTGTTCCAATCCAACAAATATCTGGGGAATCCTTTTGGAAATACTAGCAGTGTCTCATTTGCTGAAGCAAGTACTACTTATGCTTCAGTTTTTTGTGCCTAGTGGAGTATTAAACAGTATCTCTGCACAAGGAGTGTGGTGTTAAAGTCGAGAGGCTTCTCGGCCTAGTAGGCATCTGTTGGAAGAGGGCCTGGACATCAGCATTTCTGTTAACATCTAACTACAACTATCAGCTTTTGTACATCTTGGTAAGATCATGCCTCCTAAGCATACTAAAGCTGCAGCATGTGAGGATGAGTCTGTTGTCACCATGAGCGTCCTCTCTCAATTGCTGGAGCAGCAGAGAGATTTTTATAAAGACATGCTAACTCAGCAACAAGATAACTTTAAATGTTTCATACAAGTGATTATGGATGGAACAAATAAGAGACTGGATGGTGTTATACGTGATGTACAGGAGTTGAAGACAAGTCTGGAATTCACACAACAAATGATGGAGGAGATGAAATCAGGATACAAAGAAACTGAAGCCAAAATAAAATCTTTTGAAAACGACATAATGAAATTAAAATGTGACATTGATGAAATGTTCACTAAATTTGACTACATGGAAAATCAACATAAAAGGAAAAATCTAGTCATTGATGGTATAATGGATGATAAGGAAGAGAGTTGGAGTGGTTTGGAGCAGAAAGTACAGCACATGTTCTCTAACAAGCTTGGACTGGATGGGAAGATTGAAATTGAGCGTGTCCAGAGGATGGGTCAGTACCAGGAGGGTGGAAGGCCCAGGAGAATTATGGTGAATCTGCTGCGGCTCAAAGATAAACAATGTATTCTTTCCTCTACTAAAAAGCTCAAGGGAACTAACATCTATATAAATGAAGATTTCTCTGGGGCTGTGCTTCAAAGAAGAAAGGAACTGTGGCCTAAGCTTAAAGCTGCTAGGGCCCAAGGTGAAAAGGCAATACTAAGGTATGATAAATTGGTAATTTTGCCTAGAGAGGTAATGATTCGGGACTAAGATATGTTTGAAGGTAAAAGGACTATGTGTTGATGTGTTTGTAATTGTGTTTATTATATTACACAAATGTGTAAAACTAAAACTGGTAAAGGTTTAGTTTTGGCACATTTAAACATTTGTGGTATAAGGAACAAAATACATGACATTTTTAATTTAGTGCATAAGAATTCAATCAATATATTAGCCGTTATCTGAGACACATCTCGACAGTTCTATTCAAAACTCTGAATTAACAGTTAAAGGTTTTAATGTTTTTAGAAAGGATAGAAATAAATTTGGTGGTGGTGTGGCCATTTTTGTACAAAGCAACATTCCTTGCAGGCTAAAACAAAATTTAATATGTCATGACATTGAAGCCATATGGGTAGAAGTCCATGTACCTTATATGAAACCTGTGCTTGTGGGATGCTGTTATAGACCCCCCGATGCACACGTGGACTATCTAACATGTTTAGGTGAAATGCTTGATAATGCCTCTGATGTCAATTGTGAACTATACTTATTGGGAGATATGAACATTGATTGGAATGATGACAGATGCACAAAGAAAAAGAAACTACTTTCCTATATAAGTGTCTGTAATTTACATCAAATTGTTAACGTGCCAACAAGAATTTTTAGCAATAGGGTGGGCATTACAACAGCAACATGTATTGACCACATTTACACTAATGTACCAGAGATGTGTTCTGAGGTTGTGTCAACACCAGTAGGGTTTAGTGACCATAATCTCATTGCTGTCACTAAGAAAGCCAAAGTCCCTAAAGCTAAAGCTATCTTTGGTACTTATAAAAGGTTGTATAAAGTATCAGCTATCGAAAAGATTGTGGGAAAAGTAAAAAATGTTGATTGGAAAGATGTGTACAGTGGCCACAACCCTGAAGATTCTTTGGATGCGTTTATGAGTATTCTTTTGAGCATTGTTGATAAATATGCACCAATGAAAAATATGGTAACTAAGTCTCATGATGCAAGGTGGATAGATTCAGCATTAAAAAATATGATGAAGCAAAGAGATGAAGCTAAACAAGTGGCTGTGAAAACGAGATTATTGGAGGACAGATTACTATATTGTAAATTAAGGAACCAAGTTACTAAAATAAATAAAAGGAAAAAGAAAGAGTACTACAAAAATAGAATTGATAGTGTTAAGCATGATGGCAAAAAGCTTTGGCAGATCCTAAATGAAATTATGGGCAGAAATAGAAATGCACCACCTTCTTTTGTAGAGTGTGATGGAGGCTTCATAACAGAATCTAAAGAAATTTCTGATTATTTTAATAATTATTTTATAAATAAAGTTAGTAATTTAAGGAAAGGTTTTAGAACACAGGATTTTAATTACTGTGATCTTATTAAAAATGAAATCATGGCTGATAAAATGTGTAACTTTAACTTTAATTGTGTGCAAACTGCAGAAGTGATGGCCCTGTTAAAGTCTCTTCCAACACATGGTAGTCCAGGCACAGACAATTTGGACAGCCTAGTATTGAATAAAACAGCTGAATATATTGCTGCTCCGTTGTGTCATATATTTAATCAGTGTATAGCGAGTGGGATTAATCCATCTCTGTGGAAGGAATCGAAAATTATTCCATTGATAAAAGACAATCGATTATCTTATAATGGGCATAACTGTTGGCCTATAAGTATTCTGCCTGCAATCAGTAAAGTTATGGAAAGAATTATTCATACACAAATTTGTAATTATTTTCAGAATAATAATTTGTTGACTATGTTTCAGCATGCATATAGAAAGGCACATTCCACCTGTACAGCTCTCACACAGATGACTGATGGATGGCTTAGAAGTATGGATAATTCTGAATTAGTTGGTGTGGTTATGTTGGATTTCAGCGCTGCTTTTGATGTAATAGACCATCATATTTTAATTGAGAAATTGAAGAGCTACGGCTTCTCTCCTTCTGCGGTTGCACTAATGAAAAGTTATCTTTTACATAGAACTCAGCGGGTTTTTTATAATGGTTCTTTATCTAATTACAAAGGTTTAGTTTGTGGTTTACCACAAGGAAGTTGTTTGGGTCCTCTTTTGTTTTCAGTTTTTATTAATGATTTGCCCTTAACTGTCAAAAAAGCATCAATGACAATGTTTGCAGATGACTCAACGGTTTACTATGCTTCAGACTCATGTGACAAACTTAATCATGTTCTGTCCAATGAATTGGATGCAGTGCATAAGTGGGTTAGTAGAAACAAATTAGCCTTAAATTTATCTAAAACTAAAAGTATGATTATTGGATCAAAACAAAAATTGAGGCTTGGATTGGAATTAAAGTTGCATATAGCCGGGCAAAGAATAGAACAAGTAGAAAAAGCTAAACTGTTGGGTGTGGTTATTGATAGTAGACTTTCTTGGACAGAACACATAAACACTATTGTTAATCGAATGGGATGTGGCATTGCAGTAACAAAAAAATGTTGTAATTATGTGAATCCAAAAACTCTAAGAACAGTAACAGAGTCACTAATATTATGTCACTTGTCATACTGCACTGAGGTGTGGTCCTCTGCATCTAAAAAGGATTTGACAAAAATTCAAGTTGTGCAAAATAAAGCGGCAAGACTTGTTCTGGGCTGCTCAATTAAAACAAGTAGAGACCAGATCTATTCTACTCTTTCATGGCTCACTTTGGACCAAAGAATAACAGTTACTTTAAGCACTATGATATATAAAACATTAACAATAAAAATGCCCATTTATCTATTTAATCAATTAGTGTATTGTAACTCAGTGCACAATCATAACACCAGGATGGCAAATAACGGTCGCATAATGACCCCCTATCCAAAAACGAATTTTATGAAGAAAACCGTCCTGTATAGAGCTAGTGTCATATGGAATAACATTCCCATTGAAGTTCGTAAGATTTGTAACAAGCTGTCATTTAAAAGAAGTCTAAGGTGCTATGTGTTGATGTAGGTTTATGTATGTCTATGTATGTGTATATATATATGTATATATGTGTATGTATATATATGTATATATATATATATATATTTTTTTTTATTATGATAATTGTAAATGTATTTTTCGTCTTGTTATGAATTGAATTTAGAAGATTGTATGTATGTACGTGTGTATGAGTTTATGTATGTATGTATTTATATATGAAATGTGTATATGAGAACTGTGATGATTGAAATGTTGTTGTTGTAATGTAAATTTTTAGAATGGACCCCAGGAAGACTAGCTGACTGTATAGACTTTCAGCTAATGGGATCCTTAAAAATAAACAAAATAAACAAAATAAACAAAAATGTACAGTAGGTAGACAACCAGAATGTGGTTTTTACCGCCGCAGTTTTGCCCGGCGGTAAAAGTTGAGGTGTATTTGCTGCCTTTGGCCGCTAAGAGGCGCTACAATCACAGACTTTGAAAAGTGTCCGTTTTTTGTGTAATCTACAGCTGCGCCGCGGCTCTTTCAGAGCCAGAGTCGGCGCTATGGTGGGGCATTCGAGGGCCGTGCCTCCCCCTAGCGCTCATTGATACCCCTCCTACCAATGCTAAATCATAAATCAGATGTAGGCTATACAATACAAAATGTCCAGCAATCTATTTAAATAGTACATTGTGTTTAATTTTTTTTTCACTTTCACTTTGTGAAGAAATGGATATATCCAATCCGACTTGTCATTGTAAGTGCTTTACTGGTCCAGTGGCAGAACTTTAGACTGACGTGCAGGAGATTCGGGGTTCTAACCCACACGTCAGTAGCTATTTTTTCCCCTCATTAAAACCGATTGTTTATCAGTGGTTGTCAAGCAGGGACATGTTTGAGTGCATTTTACTTTGTGATTTCACCGGTGCGAATAGAGATACCTCTGCAACAGATCAAGCGCGCGTCCGTGTGAAGATGTTTCTTGTGGCAGCGCGAGCCACACGAGAACACTTCATCAGCACCACAGATCGAGTCAACGAGCACTTTGATCTCTTGATTTAAAAAAACAACACATTTCAGCGTGCTATATCGCCTCTTATTTAACAAATGAATGCTCTGCTTGTTAACCGGATATGTTTTATTTATAGGCCTATAGGCCTATGTATTGGTACATCCGTGCCGCGATAGTGCTAGGACAACATCGACCTAATTCGCAAGAATATTTACAAATAATAATAATAAATAATAATTATAATAATAAAAGGTGTTTCGTTTTTTTCGGCCCTGGGCACCAGCGGCGGAGTCGGGAGTTTCCCGGTGGGCCGGTAGTGTTTCGAGGCTGCGAGGTACGGTTTGATAAAACGGAGCGTATGTTTGCACTAAGTGCCTGTCCATGAAAAAGACGCTGATCAAGTCTCAGCTAAAGTGGCGTATGCTATAACGCGCTGAGCGCGCGAATGAGCTTTTGATCTGCAGCGCTCGGACCCGAGTTCGAATCCGCCGTTTGCCGAAGTCTCTTCTCCCTTTTCACATATGAGATGTAAAATGTATAACCTAACATAGGTCTCTCAGCGTGTTATTTTGCCAACGAACTAAAATCGAAACCATGACATGGCTTTTTGCGTTTATAAAACAGCACAAGACTTTAAGAATAGGCATCAGTGCTGGGTGATTTAAAGAAAAGTGTGCACTTTGCTTACGCGATCAGGATGGTCTTTTCTCCTAAATACAAGCTCAAGGGTTTATTTCTTGCAAGTGAAGAAATAAGGACAAA
This sequence comes from Hybognathus amarus, assembly GCA_030378365.1. NCBI lineage: Eukaryota > Metazoa > Chordata > Actinopteri > Cypriniformes > Leuciscidae > Hybognathus > Hybognathus amarus. Next base: position 53,741 of record JAQIUQ010002060.1, read on the forward strand.
AGTATTAAAGGGGGGGTTGATTGCTCTTTTTCTTCGCATGATTGTGTTTATGGGGTGCAATATAACATGTATTCGTGGTTTTTCTTTTTTTTTAAGTCTTATTTTTCATAAACTTCACCTTTATTGTCAGCCGCGCTCTCCTCTGTCTCCTGAACGAGCGGATGACTTCCTGATTCTATGACACCGCTCCCTCAGAAACGCGTCATGAGCTCAGATTGGTTCGTTTGGCCCGGTGTGTTGTGATTGGCTAAACTGTCGCTCACGTCTGTCCGGAAGATTAACGCCCATTACCTTACGGGGAAGACGCGAGCTCCGGTACAGATGTAAATAATGGTGTCGAACTGCAGTTCAGTTTGAGGCATAACGTTAATCAGACCGAGAAAGCCGCGATGAAGAGGAGAAACCCGCGTGTGATGTATTCAGTTAAATAAAACACTTGTAAGGGATGATAGTGTTGATGATTTACCTCGGATACGAGCGAGAATGTGTATTTGTGCATTGCGCGTGGAATCAGAGCAACACATTTGGAAATCCACTGTCTCAAAAGAGTCCGTTTTCAAGCAGCAGAAGTCCACCTTATGTGACATACGCACAGAAAACCTGTATTGTTCGCTCAACTGCTCATAATAGCAGCAAATTAATTAAAAAAAAACACACTATATACCCACGTTCTGCTTTCTATCATGCGCCGCGCACGTTTGCGATGACGTAAGATGCACGCAAACGCACCGGGTTCGATAGAATCAAGTTGAGTGTGAAACCAGACCAACCCAGCGGCGGTCGCCGGGAACAAACGCGCTCGGGCTCGGACCGCAGCAAACGAGCCCAGTGTAAAAGCCCCCTAAAACTCCATTGATAATGTAATGTAGACTGAGACTCAACTAAAAAGATGTTTGAGCCCTGTTTATTGTCCTGATACAAATCAATGCGTTTTCTTTGTTCAATGAGCAGTTCATGGGTTGAAGCTCTTAATTTTGATCTCTCAAAGAGCACTGAGATTGATGCATTTAACCTTAAAATGTAAAAAAAAAATCTTGCGGGTTTTTCTTGCGGGTTAAACGCTCATGGCGTTTAAACAAACGCGAAAACAAACGGTCAGGCGTGTGGGAAAAACGCTTTGGTTTATGGACACGGCATTTCAAGTGGGGGAGGGCACAAATTTGCATTTGAATGTTGTGTTACATTCTAAAACATTTAACGTGTGACGCACAAACACAACTGCACATGCACACACACACAGGGCTTACATTCTGTTTGACTGTGTTATTGTTGCAAACATGCTGCTCTAAACTCTAGTAAACTAGTGTTTTCTGTCGGTGTCAGCAGCAAAGATAAAGTTGATGATGCTGACTCGCCATCTTCGAACGCGCATAGGCCTAAACGCATACTTCGAATTAGCCTACACACGCAGAGAGTTGCCAATTTATTTTCGTTTTTAATTGTTTTGTTTAAAAGTAGACATTTAAAGCGATCTGTAGTTCTCAAGCCTGCGAGGCAAGCATCGCGGTGTTTCGGTTCGTATATGAGACGCGCTCCAGTTCACACGCGCCTCTGTCCTGATTATATTGTCTGATATTTACTTATAATGTATTAATCCAGTCAATTTGTTGATGAAACATTTATTAAAATGAAGATACAATTTATCGGAAACGAAATTTACAAGCTTTCTACAAAACAGAACTTAATAAGTGGTCAAAATCATGTCTGACCCACTCCAAATATTTTCCGATATATTGGGTAGCTTTTGATCCTATCTCACTCATCTCATGCAGTTCCCTTTTCATATAGCCTACTCAACATAGATTAAATAATAAAAATAAGTAACATTATATTATTAAACATAAATGTGAAACGTAGCCTACGTTTATTTTATGTTTTTTTTTGTTTTTTTTACTTAGCCTATATTTAAGCGTCACGCCGCTCCGCTTTGCTCACATTCTTTTTTTCAGGTTGTGTTACTAAATTTAATTTATATATTAATTTATAGTAGCCTATGAGTCCCTGATTATATGTTGCATGTTCTCTTGTTTTTTTTTTTTTGTTTTTTTTTTTTTTTCTTTTAAAGACAAACCATATTTTTACAAAAAAATTGATGGATTTATAGCGTATAAAATAAAAAAAATAAAATAAAATTAACTTTTAATTTATCATTAACAATATTGTTGTTTGATTTAATAATCATTGTTCAACGTGTTCAGACTGAACCAATAAAACATTTCAATAGGATAATTTGAATATTCACAAAATGTGTGGGTCTAGGTAAAAAAATTTAGTTTTCCTGAAAACGATTGAAATGGATTTATAGCGTTTTAGAAAAGAATATTATATATTTGTATTTTTTTTTTTTTTTTTTTTTTACAGAACTGCTTTTGAAATTACGATTGGTATTTTTACGATTGGTATTTTATTATTATAGATGTAAAGAAGTCATTCTGGATACTATTTTTTTCCTTCCTTAGTGTAAAATGGAAATATAAATGGTGTAACAGTTTTAGAACTAGACAAGCTTTTGAAGATGTAAATTCAGTCAATATGCTGGAAGAGATTTGTTCCTTAATGTAAAATGGAAATGCATGGTAATTTTATTTTATAAATATAAGCAAAAAAACGAAATAGTGTAACAGAGTTTTAGAACTAATATTTCTGCATTAATAGCCTAAATAAAATCTAACTACAATAGTCCATGTTTAATCGGACTTCGAACCCATGTCTTTGTATTGGTTGAACCGTAGGCCAATATTTTACCATTCAGCCACGTCTTCACTCACACTCACTCAACAACTATTTAGGCCTGGGATACTTAACATGAAAAAAGGAGACCTTTACAGTTTTAAAAGATGATTTTATTTTAGCTGTTATGAGAAAAATAAATAAATTCAAGCGAGCACTGCCGCATTAGTCGAACAATGTAGCCTATTAAGGCCACTCAAACTGAAACGCGCGCTGCATGTTATTTTCAGGAGCAGAAGCGCTGGTTGGTTCAGATTTTATTAGGCGATTTGTTGTTTAAACGTGTGTGTTACATATTTAAATATATATATATATATATATATATATATATATACATATTTGATATTGTCTATTGAAGCTAATTATAGCATTGATTATGATTACTATGGGGAGGGGGAAATACCCCACCGGCAAATCGCAACTTGCTTGGCTTGGTTGTTTTTTTTCTTTTTTTATTATTATCTACATGGAATCCCATTACGTTTTATTTTTTTAACATAACTGCTTTAGAAGATGTAAATTCAGTCAATCTGTTATAAGAGATTTGTTCCTTAATGTAAAATGGAAATGTAAGGTAATTTTATGTTTACGTGGGATTTGAAACAGTGTCATCAAAATGATTGATCCAATGTTCTACCACTTCGACCACAACTTTTCTCACTGAGAAAAGCCCAGAAGTTCGGTTGTTCAGCAGTCAGTGTGCGCACGCGAGAGAGAAGCGCTCTTCAGTCTCTCAATCCTCAGTCATTGAAAGCACCCAATTTATTTTCGCTGAATGTGAGATAGGCCTATTTTAACTTTTGATTAATAAAATGTTCTGCTATAAAAGTTTATATTCTAGTTAGGGCTGGGCGATATATCGCACGATATTGTTATGCGCATCTAATCAGTAAAGCCGGTTCCTTGATTAGCAGTAAATCACCTTCACCTGCTTTCAGATGGAGCGGCATTTACTACAAAGAGCCGTAGATCACTGACAAGCTGAGCCATATCGCGTTAATATCGAGGACATATCGATAGCGATATTTAATGCGATATGGCTCAGCTTGTCAGTTAATTACGGCTCTTAGTCACGACAAAATCTCCTGTATTAAACTAACACACCTGAGAGTGTATATGAGTCCACATTCAAGAGTGTTAAAGTTAATGAGATAATTAAGTGATTAAATGAGTGATGATTGAGCATTATTGAAGACACCTGATGATCACAAGCAGAATCACTGAAGGAGAAAACTGAAATTTCAGGTCACCGTTATGGAGATGAATGTCTGCTTTAGTTGGGCTCTTGACACTTATACTTTCACTTTAAACTTTATTTGTCTGCTGTTATTGATTTATAACAGTCAAATGAACAAAGACAGCTGTGTTCTGATAGTGTTGGTTATGTTTTGACATAATCAAGCTGTGATCTGAAAAATGAAATTTATTCAAAGTATTTGATATAACTTGTTAACAACAGTTTTGTGTTTCTACTGCATATTTTTATTATTCCTATAACCTAAAATATTCTGATCAAAACACTGGTTTCTTTATTTAGAAACACAGAGCTCAATTAACGGACTGTCTGTCTCAACCGTGGTGACCTTGTTGCCACCAATCACAACTCATTAATGGCTCCCATCATGCATTGCGGTATGAATAAATTATGATCTGAATTGTCTATGTAATTTACTTTTCCTAATTGAATATTCTACTCGTCACCGTTGTTGAGGAGCATTGACTGAATCTTGAGGTCTGTGTGTGCCTTACAGAAGGATTTCTTTTTTTTTAAACAATGTTTAAGAAATTTATTATATTTAACATTCTGGATATTTATGCAGAATCTCATTTATACACGAACCAAACAGTATAAATCACAAACATGAATTTAAAATGATGAGCGCCATTATGTGACCACCATCGTATTACAATTGTTTATCTTTGTTCATCGGACAGATATAACTCAGATGCAACAGTATATTCAAATATAAAGTTAAATATATAAGTGTCAAGAGTCCAACTAAAGCAGACACTGATCTCCATAACGGTGGCTTACAATTTCACATGTTGTCTTCAGCGATTTTGCTTGTGATCATCAGGTGTCTTCAATTAATGCTCAATCATCACTAAATTAATCACTTAATTATCTCATTAACTTTAACACTCATATCGTCCATCTGAAAGCATGTGAAGGTGATTTACTGCTAATCAAGGAACCGGCTTTACTGATTAGGTGCGCATAATAATATCGTGCGATATATCGCCCAGCCCTAATTCTAGTTAAAGCTATTCTGTTTAAAATGTAGGCTACTTCTACATAATTACGATATGCTTTCGCCAAATGGCCCTTTGCGCCACCTGGTGGTCATTTCGCAACCGACTTTGAAATACAGCTGGTTTATTTTTGCCGCGGTAGATTTACCGCGGCACTTGCGCGGCGGTAAACGACATTCTGGTTGTCCACCTACTGTATGTTTTACAATTTGCTGTATGATGTTATCTATTGCTTAATTATGGCTCATCATAGACTAGCTAACCACAAAGCTAGCTAATGCCACTATCATCAGTGGAAAACCTCTAACGTTAACATTAATGAGTTTGGAAACCACAATGAATTTTTTCTGCCTAAATAAAGTAATGATTACTGTATTTATAACTAGCATATCTCTAGTTACAGTCCCTGCATTGTAAAATGTAAGTTATACTTGCGAGGAGTGAACATTTAGACATGGAGAAAAAGTATCAAACGTATCTTGTTCAGAAAAGTTAGCTTTTCTTTTACACGTGTTTGAAATCCAACGACGCCAAGTGTGTGTTGCAGACTGTTGTTCTGTAATGGATTTAGAATCGCTAAATAGCAGGTTTTAGAAGGCGGGCAGCAACTGATGATTGAAAATGGTTTGATGTAGCTTGATGGAAAGAATTTAAAAAGTGCAGGTAAAGGGATAAACAAGCTGACATTGTAATTATAAGGTAGCTTATAAGTTTCTTTTTAAAATGCTTTATCATATTATTTTAGTTAAAACTCATAAATAACTACAAATAACTATGTTAGGGAAATCTGTTAATGTTTTGTTGGCATTTCTGAAAAAAAAAATATCGGCCAATATATCGGAATATCGGATTTTAAAACCCCAAAATATTTGTATCGTATCGGCCTTCAAAATTCTTTATCAGTCGGGCTCTAGTTGACAATGTAAATGTGCCGTCAAGTTACTATTGCGATTCTTAATATTCCAGATTAGTGTTCTCAACGGGCCTGAAAATTATTACCCGACCCGACCTGGCCCGTGGCTTTTGAAGCCCGACCCGATGTAACCCGACACATCAACATGAATTATCCGCCCGAACCCGGCCCGCGGCCCGACTCGGACGCGCACGCGTTCTAGTACAGTCTATTGCCGTTGCAGCGTCTATTCATTCCGGTGAAATCACAAAATAAAATGAGCACAAACTTAGAAATGTTGACTTACTAGTCCATCAACAAGATCGCCAGGTCAGCATCACCGTTGCATCCAGTGCTGCTTTTGAGCTCGCGCCAATGAGTATAAAGCTCGACCGAGAGTGGGACTCCTGTCAGGTTTCTCACGCAGTCAGATTCTCTTTTCCTTTTCCTAGTCTTCCGACCGCGTTTTGAAACCAGCAGGCGGGCTACGAGTTTTGAAACAAAATAGACCTAGCCTACAAACATAATCATATGCTTATAATAGGCATCGTGGAGGAAGATCAGTGCGTCCACAGTGGATAGACTGAGGCGTGTTCTCCTCTCTGCCAGCCACCCGTGATGGACTTTGCACGCAGCAGCCAGACTTTCTTTACAGTGAACAGCAGCGATGATTATAATAATTTGTTTGTTTTTTTACTGGGTGGAAAAGATTAAGCCCGAGGTCCGAACTCTAACCCGAGTCATTTGCTTATATTTTCGACCCGAACCCGGCCTCGAACCCGCGGGTTCCCGTCGGGTTTGTTGGGCCGACTCGACCCCGTTGAGAACTCTATTCCAGATTATATTCCAAAATCTCTGAGATAGTGTGTGATTTTGGTCCATATCACAAAAGTGGAAGCAAAATGGCCAGGATCTGAGCATGACTCAAGAATTTTCAGAGATAAACATTTATGCACATTATTTGAATGTGCTAAGGAAAAGTATAAATATCAAACACACTGTATTACATACACTTATGCTGATCAGAACTGCATTTTTCCATTATACGGGTGATTACAACAGGATCCTGCTTGGAGACAGGTGTTTTATGACCCCATTCCCTGACCCAAACCTCAGGCCAGATACAATGCAGCTCTAGCCAGGACCAGGGCACACAACAAAGAGTCCTTTTGCCAACTAAAGTGTTGAGGGTTGCACTTGACAGGGCCCGTGACATTGCATATGCCATATTATACAACATTGCCACCATCAGAAAGAAATATAAAACATTGTCATGTTTAGTTTTCATGTATGGTTAGTTTCATTTGTTTTCAGGTTCAACTTTTGAATCTAGAACGAAATGCCACTCTTGTGGGGGTATAATAGCAACCTGTGATCAATCCTACATCAAACTGTACAATTTTATAATCATTCATCATTTTATTATTATTATTATTATTATGCATTTATGTCATTCAGGATTTTAGCCTGACAATCAGTTGGCTCTTTATGTTAAATCTGAAGGGAATTCTTCCTGGTGTAGTGAAAGCTAAGCCAGAAAAGCATTTCAAATTTTGATTTTCAAACAATGAAAACGAAACACTCATTGCTCCGAATGGCACACATCTTGTTTATGGGAACAACGCTCGTCCATTGCTTCCGAAAAGATGGAAAGGTAGATGCTGTTTGGCTTATCTTCTACTGGCAATGTGAGTAGTATCAGAGGATTATGCGAGACAATTTAATCAAGACACATACAAAGTGTTTAAACCATTTTTAGGAGTAAGCGATTTACAGAATGAAGAACAGGCACACTTTCTTCTGGAGAAGTTTCTTTTTAGAGGAAGTGCATGCAATGAGGAAGGTTGTTTTACAAAATCGAATGACTCTTGATCTACAGCCTCAGGAGGAACATGGAAAGTGCTTGCAACCGAGTGTTGTTGTTTATATGAGACCCTAAACCAGTCACGAGTCACAAGAGTATATTTGTGGCAATAGCCAACAATACATTGCATGGGTCAAAATTAATGATTTTTCTTTCATGGAAAAAGTCATTAGGATATTAAGTAAAGATGTTCTATATGATGGAACAGGATCTTGATGGTAAATGTTGTACCATAACTATATATAAAATATTTATTTTAGTGAGTAAATGCTACGGAAGCCCTGAACCGCAACATAAAAAAAAAAAAAAAAAATCTGTAAAAAAAAAAAATCTGTTAAAAAAAAATCTTTAAAAAAAAAAATCTGTAAAAAAAAAATCTAGCATTTCGAGATTAAAGTCTGAAACGTTTCAAGATTAAACTTGAAACGTTTCGAGATTAAACTCGAAACGTTTCGAGATTAAAGTCGAAACGTTTCGAGATTAAAGTCGAAACATTTCGCATTCATAACGGTGCGTGTTCCACTGGCTCAGAGCGCGCGCGCGTGAAGTCGAAACTGCCATGGATAAACACAAAATAGTAGCTTTTTACTTTTATCTGGGCTTTCAACAAAATTCTACACACGTCACATGGACTAGTGGCAGTGTTTCTGAGGTGTTTTCGTGCTCGTCTAGTCAACACTATCTGGGTCGAGAACACAACAGTCACCGTTCGGTCTTCCTCTTTACCGTAAATACGCTCTGGATACATTTTAAGTGCATCATTCTGTATCCAATCATTTAGCCAGATCCTGTGATTTCCTAAGATTAATAACCACTAATGGTTGAGGAGAGATTCTCTGATATGATTGTAAAGCACGTTGAGTGTAGGCATATATGAAAGCGCTATATAAATGCCCTATTCATTCATTCATTAATAAAGCCGGATTTCTCCATCCAGTCTGAAAAGTGTTTTCCGGGTTGGTTTTCCTATAGGCTAAAGTCTATTGCGGCGCAGTATATTTTATAACGTCCTATAATGAACATACATTGCCGCACACACAGGCATTCATAATGGCCAATAGCGAGTTTCACACTGTGTGTGTGTGTTTTGTTTCATCAAAGGAAATTCAACAGGTGCCAATCTACCAGCATTAGGCTACCATTATAGGACGTTATAAAATATACTGCGCCGAAATAGACTTTAGCCTATAGGAAAACCAACACGGAAAACACTTTTCAGACTGGATGGAGAAATCCAGCTTTATGAATGAATGAATAGGGCATTTATATAGCGCTTTCATATATGCCTACACTCAACGTGCTTTACAATCATATCAGAGAATCCAGTGGCGTGCACAGACCTCCTCAGGGGCAGGGGCGGAGGAACCAAAAAGGGCACTAAAAAAAAAAACTTCACATAACAATCAATTGTATTTTTTTTTTTTACAGAATTTAAATGTAACTTGATTTTCTTTGTTTTTATTCTTTCTTTCCTTGGCATTCTAAGAAAATTATTAGAATGCATAACACATCAAATGAAAATAGGGAAATGATGATAATATTACAAAATATTATTTACTTTACCAAACAAAACA
>JAQIUQ010002061.1:0-5000 GCA_030378365.1 Hybognathus amarus
TATCTACTTGAGTTCAGTTACGTATTGCTATGTAGTTGTGCTTGTGTAAGCAATTTTAAAGTGATTTCCTGATATTATTCACTAATTCACATAAACGTCTGCAAATTATTGTGTTTTAAACATTTTCTGTTCACTATTAAAATGATTCAACTAATTGTAACTTGATTTATTTATGCATTTAGTTATTTATTTTGAAATATACATGTATATGTAACGGTTCACAAAGTTCATGGTTCAGTTCGATATGATATACTTGTGTCATGGTTCGGTTTGATACATTTCCAACACAGCAAAAAGTAAGAAATGGCAGATAATTTTTTTTTAATTATATTTTTTATTTATATTTTATTAAAACTAACATCATAAACTATGATATTGTTTTTTAACTTTGAGCAATGATGGAGCTGTACTTGACTTTTCTTAGGAGCATATAAAACAAAACAACTCCTTGGACAAAATGAAATGTAATATCCGCACACACGACTCACGCCAACGCTTTAACATTATGAGCGCGCTTGCCACGTGTCACACATCTACATTTGAAATAACGAAATTTCCAGATCTGAGGGGTGGAGTTGGGTAGGTTTAGGGGTGGGTTTAGGGATCAGGGGGTGGAGCTGGGTAGGTTTAGAGGTGGGGTTAGGGATCAGGGGGTGGGGCTTGGTAGGTTTAGAGGTGGGGTTAGGGATAAGGGGGTGGAGCTGGGTGGGGTTAGGGATAAGGGGGTGGAGCTGGGTGGGGTTAGGGATAAGGGGGTGGAGCTGGGTAGGTTTAGGGGTGGGGTTAGGGATCAGGAGGTGGAGCTGGGTAGGTTTCAGGGGTGGGTTTAGGGATCAGGGCTGAAGCTGGGTAGGTTTAGGGGGGTTAGGGATCAGGGGGTGAAGCTGCGTGGGGTTAAGGGTGGGGTTAGGGATCAGGGGGTGGAGCTGGGTAGGTTTAGGGGTGGGTTTAGGGCTCAGGGCAGAAGCTGGGTGGGTTTAGGGATCAGGGCTGAAGCTGGGTAGGTTAAGGGGGGGGTTAGGGATCAGGGGTGGAGCTGGGTGGGGTTGGGGGTGGGGTTCGGGATCAGGGATCAGGGTGGGGTTAGGGATCAGGGTGGGGTTAGGGATCAGGGGGTGGAGCTGGGTAGATTTAGGTACAGTATATGTAAGGTGGGAGGAGTTGGATCTGGATCCGAACTTCCTCCCAGTGGATTTCATGTTCTGCAGTGAGAACCATTTCACTTATAATGCAGTTGTATGATGGCACATAACCAAGTAATTCCATGAAACAAATTCCCTGGTTTCACTTTTAATATTAATCTTTATTTGTGATACTGAGCTTCTCCATTATAGTACTTGCCATTGAGCAGACGTTAACTATGATAACACCCCAACATTTTACTCTCTGAAAGCTAACAATACAACAAGGTGTTTCTGTTCTGTGGGCGTTTTGACCTGCCGTCTACCTTCCACCTTCCTCTTTTGTGTGTTGGCCTGCAAGCTGAGGGACTGAACAAGCCAACTTTGCCAAGCACTGAATGGCAGCAGTTTGCAGATGACTGAGTGGTGAATACTGAATTAATTTGCAGATGGAAGGGTTGGTCTTCTCCTTTGATGGGGTGAACAATTATAGCGTGAGCACACGCTAAGTGAGCTGGCAAGAAACACCGGAGCCATTGTCGGAAAACAGCGGGTGTCTGGCAAGTTGTGAGATAAATAATTAATACCATGTGAGATGAACCAGTCAGGAATGGATGGTTAATGAGATCGAATTACTAGACGTGCAGCTCCTGATATGCGGATATGAGTAAGTAAAATGCTATAGTGAATGTCACGAAATCTACCGAGAGCTTCATAGAGGTCATATTTCACCCCAAAGTCAATGACAGAAGAAAAATATCTAGTTTATATCTACGGACTGTTACACACGGTATTGTAAATACTGGATTACTGCATCAAATTCATAATCGTGCACAGATGTTCTATTTTACACCAGAAACATACAAAAGTATGAAAATGTTAATGCATGGCCAAGGCATTGCAAACATGCGATTTGCTATCCATTCTACATGTTTTAGAATTGCTATATATTCTACATGTTCTGGATTCTCTTTACAATGCCTTGACAGTTGACCTGAATGAGTAAACGGACCTTAGCAGTGGTAGCAGTGTTTTATTTGATACTTCCAACTGTGTTGTGTACATTGGATTAATAGCTTATTATGTTGATTTCAATCTAATGCGTCCGCAAGATTAATATGTGTAAATTAAATTATTTCGGAGTTTTCTTATTTAGCCTCATTTTGTGCATACACTGATGAGTCAAATATAATGATATATTGTTGGTCCTCCATGTGCTGCCAAAACAGCAGGGACCCGCCAAGGCATGGACCCTTGAAGGTGTCCAGTGATATCTGGCATCAAGACATCAGCAGTAGTTTCTTCAAGTCCTGTAGGTTGCATCATATTTTCTCAAACCATTCCTGATCAATGTGTGCAGTGTGACAGGGTGCATTATTCTGCTGAGGGAGGACACTTCCACCAGGGAACATCATTGTTATAAAGTTATGTGCCTGGTCTGCAATAATGTCAAACGTACGTCCACATGAATGGCCGGACCCAGGGTTTTCCAGCATAATATTACCCAGAGCATCACACTCCCTCCACCGGCTCATTGTCTTCCCACAGTGCATACTGGTGCCATCACTTACCCAGGTGAACGGTGCACACATGCACGGCCGTTCACGTGATGGGGAAGGAAACAGGACTTATCAGACAAAGGTGACCTTCTTCCACTTCCCCAAGGTCCAGTTCTGACACTTGTGTTCCCATTGTAGGCATTTCTGACATTGGACCGATTCAAAGGCATGCTAAATGATGCTACTCAGCCCCATATGCAGAAGAGTGTGACACATAACCATGTGCTACAGTAGACCTTTTATTGGCTTGGGAAAGAGATAGGATAGCCTTCGTTGCCCTCATGCATCGATGAGGCTTTGAGCGCCCAACACCCAGTCGTTTTGTCCCTTCATAGACACCGTTGGGAAATGCTTACCCCTGCTGACCGGGAGCAACCCTCAAGTCTTGCTGTTTCAGAGATACTCTGACCCAATCACCTTGCCATAACAACTTGACCCTAGTCAAAATCTGATTCATAGTACCTGCCCATTGATCCTACATCCAACATGTTGGTTATAAGACATTATTGTTTGCTTACCACATAATCGGACCATAAGGTGTTGCCTGTGTTACAGAGATGATCAACAATATTCACTTTACTGTGATTGGTCATACTGTTTTCAAAAGTCTTCAAAAATATGTTCCTGTAGGCCGAAAGTGTATGGCAACATCATGGGTTCAATTACAGAAAATGTGTGAACTGATGAATTGCATATCTTGAAATACAATGCAAGTAGCTTTGGATAAAAGAAGCTATCAAATGCATGAATGCAAATGTAAATAAAGTGCTACTTGTGTTGTCTACTTTAGATGAATTGCTTTGGCTTATGTTGTTTTTGATTAAAGCCAATGCTAGATTACTAAATGTTGCTAAACTTTTTTTCTCCAGCATTTTGTTGTCCCATACCAATTTCCAACTGAGATAAATCACCTTTTCTTATGTTGCATTTAATAAACCAAGATTAATAAATAGATTATTTAATGTAAACATAATTTTGTGTATGTTTCGGGCCTCATAAAGAAAGAAACCCAACCTGAACCAGTTTTGTAGGTCACTTTTTACTGCGTTGGTCAAGCTGTTCAAACACTGGCTGATATCAGTGTTGACTGACTGAAGGGAGCCAAAACAGGCCCAGCACAAGGGAGTTGACGTGTGTGTGTGTGAGAACTGGCTTTAGATCAAACACCTATGCCCAGATCCGCTCCACAAGGGTGATACAGTTTAAAGTCACCTAAATGATTGTATCTGAGTACATAGTGAAAGAGATAATTTTGGTGGCAAGCAGTTTTAGAGAGAATCATGTTAAAGCTAGGGTGTGCACTGTGCAGTTTTATAGAGGCTAGTCCATGGACTAAATGCAATGTTTGTGTGAAAAAATGTTTTTTTTTTTTTTTTTAATTTAGGCTTGAAAACCAATTTTAGTAACCCAAAAAACTAAATAATTGATGGTGGTGTAGTTTGTTTTTACACCCATTCATTCATTTCATGTGTAGTTTTGGCTATTATCTAGGTTGTGGAACGTCTGAGCATTGGTGTGCTGAAATCTAGTGATTATCTGGGTTTGTCTCCATCTGTCTGTGCCCTGTGGATTGGCCTATAAAGGCCAAAGAGCATTCATTATAAACCCCCAAAAAACAGGTTTGCTGTTGCACCACAAAGTACCTTGAAGATTCGATGTCTTTAGACTAGATGGCGTGAAAATTGCTAGATAAAATTGCCTGCTCCAAGGGCCCATAAGTGTACAGTACGTACTGTGCTTTGGTAAAAGCATCTACCTTGTGCCTTCTCTGCCAGTTCAAATGTGTCTGTCCGTTTGTTGCTGACCTCTATTGACTCCAAACAAGTGTGTTTTTTTATTCCTTTCTTGCTACATCTTTGCTGTTTGCTTGCATTGCATTCACAGCCTCAAGCACAATGCCCACAGTCCATTCATTGACCACATCATGCATTCTGCTCACAAGACGAGAACCTCTTGCTTGACGCCACAGCTTGTGACACTTGGTTTCATCAGTCCGTCTCAGGAAACAAAAAAAAAAAAGTAGTTTGATGACCAGATTCGGTGTTTCCCCTACCACGACCCCGAAATCCATTCATAAAAAAAGGAATTTACTGTATATTTTCGAGGAATAAACAGAAAGTGGTTCAGTACACTTGAAATCAAATCGTGATGTAGACTAGCGTGTGTGAATATTAAACCACAAAGACTATTTAAAAAAGGAATTCTGCTTGCCTTGTTCAGTGTGAATGTGTTTACTTCACATTCGATGTTATTACTTCAGTGGCGAATTCAAATGTTTTCTTTACTGGATTTGGCTGTGTAGTAACAGTGCTGATCAAGA
>JAQIUQ010002061.1:12500-142500 GCA_030378365.1 Hybognathus amarus
AGCCGGACATGAGGCGAATGTTAAGCTGGTACGTGCAGAACGTCTGATTGTCCCTTGTGTTCGCTGCACAGCTTACTCAGTCATAAGTTCAGCTGATTCAAAGACAGCCATGTGCAGTCACATCTTCAGGGACAGGGGCAATCTCAGAGACGCTGTCCATCTGTGGACTTTGGCTTTTTCAATATAACTCTCTGACAATGCGAATGTTCAACAGAACGTGTTATTGAAAGAAGTTTCACAGAATTCCGAGTTAACATTTCTCTTTCTATAACTAGATTTGTGTAAATGTTAAATGAATTCATTCCATCTAGTTAGAGAATTTCTTTGATTTTCTGTCTGGAGGAACTTTTTAAAGGGTTTTAGATGTTGGGGTTTAGATGTCTGATGTTTGAATAGCCCACATGAGTCCACCATACCTTTTCAGAAGACTAGTTACCTTTAAAATGCTCCTTGTCATGTGAAGCATTTTATTTTGAGTAGTTTAGCAATTCAGTCACAAGTATGGATCTACATTCTCTATTAGTCCTTTTCAGAACGACAATGGTTCTGGAGGATATTTCCAGCTTTGTACATTCCATTTGAAATTTGCTTATTTTAAAAATGACAATCTGAATGTAATGGCGCTTTTCCACTGCATGGTATGGTATGGCACAGTTCTGTATGGTACGCTTTGGCGCTTTTCCACTGCATGGTACGGCACGCTTTGGCGCTTTTATGGCATGCTTTTAGCGGCATGCTCGGTACGGCACGCTTTGGCGCTTTCTACTGCATGGTACGGCATGGGTCGGTACGGCACGCGTTGGTGCTTTCTACTGCATGGTATGGCATGCTTTGGCAGCTTTATGTCATGCTTTTACGGCATGCTCGAGATGGCACGCTTTGGCGCTTTCTACTACTGCATGGTACGGCATGGTTCGGTACGAGGCACGTTCTGGTGCTTTTTACTGCATGGTACCGACACAACTTCGGTACGGCACGCTTTGGCACTTTGCCACTGCATGGTACGGCACGGTTCGGTATGGCACACTTTGATGCTTTTCTACTGCATGGTACAGTACGGCTTGGCTCGGTATGGCACGCTTTGGTACGTCTCACTTGTGGCACTTTTCCACTGCATGGTACCGGTATGGCTCAGCTCGGTGCGGCACGCTTTGGTGCTTTTCCACTGCATGGTATGGCATGGTTCAGTACGGCAAGCTTTTGGCGCTTTTCTACTGCATGGTACGGCATGGTTCGGTTACGGCATGCTTTGGCACTTTGCCACTGCATGGTACGGCACGCATGGTACGGCACGTTTCGGTGCGGACACGCTTTTGGTGCTTTTCTACTGCATGGTATGGTTCGGCTTGGCTCGATACGACACGCTTTGCGCTTTCTCATCTGTATGGTCCGGCATGGTTCGGTATGGCACGCTTTCGGTGCTTTTCTACTGCATGGTACGGCACAAGTTCGGTACGGCACGCTTTGGCACTTTGCTACTGCATGGCACGGCACGGTTCGTACGGCACGCGTGGCGCTTTCTACTGCATGGTACAGTACGGCTTGGCTCGGTATGGAACGCTTTGTGCTTTTCCACTGCATGGTATGGTACGTCCTCACTTGTGACAGCTCGGCTAGGTATGGCTCACTTGTGGCGCTTTTCCACTGCATGGTACTGGTGCGGCTCTGGGTTCGGTACGGACCGCTTGATGCTTTTTCACTGCATGGTACGGTACAGCTCGGCTCGGTATGGCTCACTTGTAGCGCTTTTCCACTGCATGGTACGGTACGGCTTCGGGTCGGTACGGCACGCTTCGGCACTTTTCCACTGCATGGTACGGTCACGGTACAGCTTGGGTCGGTACGGCACGCTTTGGCACTTTTCCACTGCATGGTACGGTACGGCTCCGGGTCGGTACGGCACGCTTTGGCACTTTTCCACTGCATGGTACAGTACGGCTTCGGCTCGGTGACGGCTCAGTTGCTGGCTCTTTTCCACTGCATGGTATGGTATGGCTCGGCTCGAGTACGGCATGCTTTGGTGCTTTTCCACTGCATGGTACGGAACGACGTGGTTTGGTACGGCACGACTTCAGGCGCTTTTCCACTGCATGGTACAGTACGGCTCGGCTCGATACGGCTCAGTTGTGACTCTTTTGTCGGCCGAATCGAGCTGTACCAGCAGTGGAAAAGCGTCATAAATGAAATACACCACAGGATTTGGTACTTATAAATGCTGTGTTACATGTATACAGTATCAGTAGTTTATAGGATATAATGAGATGAAATTTCAAAAGTCAGCCTTCATTGAAGAGAAACAGAATGGAAAAGAAGTCCTTGATTCTCCTAATTGTGCTAACAAGTATGCTTCTCTCTAATGAAAATATTAGATATTATGATAATCAGCTTTTGTATAATGCAGGTGCCCTCTTGCCTACTTCACACACAATTAATTATGATGATGTGGAACTGCGGACTGATAAAGGAAGACCCTAATGATTCCTTTAGAAAAGGACATTGAAGATTTTCATACTGAATGTTTACAAGCACACTACTTGCTTTGAAGTAACCTTTTTACAAGAAGATTTAGCTTTCAAGATTGCTCTGGCTTTAATCAATTTTTCCAAAAGAAGTCTTGAGATAATAAAGTTCCAAAATTATCTTGTACAGCAGGCGTCATGCTTACAAGTGTTGGGTAATGCATTTACATACAGTTGCACATAAAGAGCTGGATTCACATATTTGGATGTCCAAGGACATAACTACATATAGGCCTAGATATGTAAAGAAGTAATCTTATATGTAACGTTGTTCTAAACCATAATATATCAGCTTTGAAAATTAAAAATGTGCACTCAAGCGCACAAATGTTTGCATTTCCTACCCGACATTTACGACATGGATCGTAATTTTTTTGTTTTTGTATATTACCCTATATTACCCTAGTGTCATTTCATTAATGCTGACTGGTTTAATCATTAATAGGTGGAGCAAGTTTATATAATTCGATGCAAGATAACAGACATTACAGGCATTTGTCTTCCCTTGCACATGCACTGTTTAATTGAAAGTACAAGGGTGAAGTTGCAGTGCATAATTATTGCAGGAATGTTTTCAAACTATAGGACTGTTATATGATAATTCAATCCCTGAGTTATGAGATCATTCCGTCCCATTCCACTTCAGCCATTCAGGAAATGATAGACTGAAGCCTGACTCAAGTACACAAGGCCAAGAGAGCAAAAGTTCATGATTATCTTATATAACATCACAGTGTTCACTCTATGATGCACCCTGTTTTTCATACCGCTCATGGACACGGGTCTATGAATGAACACAGTAATGTTGGAAATAACATCCATGCATTATTGTACTGTGGAGCAACAGCTGTGTCCCAAAGCATCATGTAGAAGCACAGTTACAGAAACCGCCAGGCCAAAACTGTGTCACAATATTAAAGAGTTTGTCTCCTTAAAAGTAAAGTAGTGGGAAAAAACTCCCAAACATGGACGTGTTGTGCTATTTTGTCAAGATGAAAACATTATTTAATAATAATAAGATTGTGACTGTGGTTAACAGATGATTTTATTATTGATTGATTGAGTTTCTCAATGCAGTATCCATCCATCCATCCTTCCTTCCTTCCTTCCTTCCCTCTTTCCTTCCTTCCTTCCCTCTTTCCTTCCTTCCTTCCATCCATCCATCCATCCATGCATCCATCCATGCATCCATGCATCCATCCATGCATCCATGCATCCATCCATGCATCCATCCATCCATGCATCCATCCATCCATGCATCCATCCATGCATCCATCCATGCATCCATCCATGCATCCATCCATGCATGCATCCATGCATGCATCCATCCATGCATCCATCCATGCATGCATCCATGCATGCATCCATCCATGCATCCATCCATGCATCCATACATCCATGCATCCATCCATCCATCCATGCATCCATCCATCCATGCATCCATCCATCCATCCATCCATCCATCCATCCATCCATCCATCCATCCATCCATCCATCCATCCATGCATCCATCCATGCATCCATCCATCCATGCATCCATCCATCATGCATCCATCCATGCATGCATCCATGCATCCATCCATGCATCCATCCATGCATCCATCCATCCATCCATCCATCCATCCATCCATCCACCCATCCTTTTCAGGTATAGTAATGGTTTTGCCGTAATCAAAATGCATTAATAGTGTTTATTTTATGTTCTGTTATTTCTTATAAAGTGTGAAAGCAAGCATAAAAATGCATTTAAAGTTGTGCATAATGGCCTTAAAAGTGGTCTGAGGCATTTTCTGGATAATGATGTTTTTTAGGAAACATGAACGTGCTGTTTAGAGCGGGAAACTGACCACAGTGGAGACCGCTGGGTAATTCGTTTCAGCTGACTCAAGCTGGACGCACAGAGCAGAACATTATGAGTATGACTGGACCTTACCATATACATGTGAGGAGGGATGCAGGTATATTCATCTCAGCATTGTCCTCGGACCATCACAGATCGTGTTGAGGCTAATCTGCAAACACCTAAAAACAGGAGTGATTATGCCATTGAGCGGCTTCCAGCAGAGCTGCGTCTTTAGCCAAATGTCACCCTAATTCCTTTTGACTGGCTGCTGTAATGATGACACTCCCTTGATGAACACCGATCAGCCCGAGTCCAAGCGGAGGTGGGCCTTTAATGATTTTCATCTTGGCTCGAGTTCACCCAAGCCAGTCGTGCGTGGCAAAAGCGCTACAGCGTGTGAAACGGCGGAACACAGTGGGAATTTGTTAACCCAATCTCCCTCTAGTGTTGTACGGTCCGAAACTAAAGGAAATGTGTTTACGAAATACTCATTTGGCTTCATTTCAGTGTTTTTGAGTTTGCGTTCATTTCAGTCAGTCATGCGAACTCGCCAATGCCGCAGAGAATATGCGATGAATGTGATGTGAATTGGCGTTTGAAACGTGCATGACTGTTTCTCTCCTGCTTGCCGTTTCACTGTCACACACGCCACAAGATGCAAGATGAAGCAATTCATGACTCCGGCTCCACTTAATGCCACTCACACCGCCTTTGATATATTTATCACGGCCACACAAATCCCAGCAATGCAATTAATACTTAGTGACCCATTTACATACCAAATAAACAACTTAGTTGTTCATGTGTCTGTCATGTGTGAGTATCAGTAAATAATCCACTGAAGTTTACTAGACTGCAGCCACACACACTATCTCTGACTCTCAAATGATGGCCATGTGTTTGCAAAAGGATTTAGCACAATATTGATGGCAGACTAGTTGATATGCATATTGATAGTGTTTATCCAGGACTGTCTTTATGATGTTAGCTGGGAAAACTAGTCGACCAGGTTCTTAATGAATCACGATATTCCTCTGAAGTAGTAAGCAGCGCTACTGTTTTCAACATGATTTTTTTATATATTTTTTTGATTAGAATGATTTCTGAAGGACCATGCGACACTAAAAAAAAGTCAGCATTGACGTCACAGGAATAAATTGTTGTTTTATGTATTGCAATAGAAAATTATTCTGCCCATTATAATAATATTGCACATTTTTTCTTATTTTTATATCAAATAAATTCTGGTTTGGTGAAAATAAGTGGAAAAAACAATAACATTAAAAACTGTAAAATAAATGTCACATTCCCTTTTGAATACAGTGTATTAAGACGTGTATGAAGACATTGATTGTTGATGTTGTGCTAATTGTTTTGTTTTCCTTTAAAAAGATGTTGTCACTTAGTGGAGGAAGATGTTGTTAAAGGGATAGTTCACTTTGAAATACATTTTTGGTATGTTTTATTGTAGGTGTCTTTGTTTCTGCAGTAGTTCAATTTTTTGATATTTTTAGGTCAAACCGTTCTTGTCTGTCAGTCATATAATGGAGGTCTATGGTCACCACCTCAAAGAGCATGCACAGAGAAGTCCAAATTAAACATGATGTAATGACTCGTAAATGTAAGTACACATTGATGGCCTAAGAGACAAAACGAGCGGTTTGTGTGAGAAAACGACATTTATATCGAGTATTTATATCGTTTTTACCTCTTGTAATCACAGCCACGTCCAAGTGATCTCTCACGCGTGTACGTCGCTCATTGTTTAAACAGAGATTTCAGAAGTGTTACCTTTCACTGTGAAGATCTAAACATATTTAGATATACAGGAAATCACAATAGAAGACGATTTTGATAACATCAACAGACAACGTTGATTTTTTTCGGCAACCGTGCGAGAGATCACTTCCGGCACTTGCGCAGGACAGAAGCGCCCGCGCCCTCAGATCACTTGGACGTGGCTGTGGTTACAAGAGGTAAAAACAATATAAATACTGTTTGTTTTCTCACACAAACCGCTCGTTTCGTGTCTTAGGCCATCAATGTGTACTTACATTTGCGAGTCATTAAATCATGTTTAATTCTGGACTTCTCTGTGCATGCTCTTTGAGGTGGTGACCATAGACCTCCATTATATGACTGACAGACAAGAACGGTTTGACCTAAAAATATCAAAATTGAAACTACTGCGAAAACAAAGACACCTACATCTTGGATGCCCTTGAGGTAAGATAAAACATATCAAAAAATAATTTCAAAGTGAACTATCCCTTTAAGGAACCACCTTTTTGGTGTTAATATTATGATGAACCGCTATTGGACACAGAGGGGAAACAATGACAATAAATTAGTTACTGAGAGAGTGAGAGAGAGTGAGAGAAAGGTAAAATTCAAGAATCCTGGTGTTTCTAAATAAATTTCCAGTTGTGTGTGTGTGATGCTAGAGCAGATTGACGGGGACATAAAAACTGCATTGCAGGAATGACTCAGGGAACTGGTTATTAGAACGAAGCCAGCGTAAGCTCCAGTGAAGGTTCATAAACATGCACAGATAGTTAGTTGTGGTGACCTCTGAATTCACTGTCCTTGAATATTCCCATTTTTTTGCATTGACATTCTTAAGGTGACACCAGCAGAGCTGCACATACACCAAAAGACTGACACCGTTGATCATTCGTGATAAATTGTAGCTCCTTCTATCATCGCCCTGTAACCTTAGGTCATGACCTTTACACTCAGACTTGCAATTAGAGAGGCATCAATCTGAAAACCGCATGAGTTACAGCATTCCTGCCGATATGAGCTCTAATATTGTTGTTTGCTTTCTCGCCCCTAGTGTCTAATTCACACCTCCATTTGTCCAGAGTGCACATTTGGCCTTAACCTTTGGAATGTCCATCTTTTATAACAGCATATCCCAAAATCCTGTTGCATGTTTGCTTCGTTTCACAGTCTCTGGTGTAACAGTAGTTTATATTTATGATTGATCTATAGCTCTAGCATAGGTCAAAACATGTCACATTTCGTTAAGAACAAAAATAAATTACATTGTGATATTATTTCCATGACGGTTAATTACATTTTCCCCAAATTGTTATTTTGATTTTAATGTTTCCCTCTCTCTATTTTTCTTCACATTAATCTTAATAATTTAATATAGGCTTAATTGCTTTATCTATTGGCTGTTTGTTTGCAATGTACCAGTGCTGTTTTAGATTTTATTATAGTTTTATTAATTTATTATTATTATTATTTTTTTTTCATTTTTAATTTTTAAGTCATTTTCGTTATGTGCTTTTGTCATTTTATTTGTTATTTGTTTTCTTTGTTTTATTAGTTTTATTAGTTCTGTGTTTTAAAATATTGCTGTTTAGGTTTAATTTATTTTTAGCTACTGTATATAGTGTTAGTTTTTATTTATTTCCAGTTAACTTTAGTGCTTCAGCTTAAACATATTTCAGTGTATTGCCAAGGCAGATTTTGTAATATGTATGGAATTTTAATATGAATGTTAATATTGAGGTTATAGTAATATTAACACTGGATTGTACTGATATTTGTGTTCTTGTTTGATTCATTTTTATATATTCATTTTTTTTAAATCATAAAAATGTGCTAATGCAGCAATATACTAATACAAAGTTATTTTTTTCTGTTCTTTTGTTCATTTGATATTATTGTTAAATTGCATATAATATAATATAATATAATATAATATAATATAATATAATATAATATAATATAATATAATAATATAATATAATATAATATAATATAATATAATATAATATAATATAATATATAATATAATCTTTATTCACAAAATATAATGCCCTGGCTGCTATGGTATAGAAATATAATATAATAATTAATTAATTAATTAATTAATTAATTAATTAATTTATTTATTTATTTATTTATTTATTTATTTATTTATTTATTTATTTATTTATTTATTTATTTATTTATTTATTTATTAATTTATTTATTTATTTATTTATTTATTTATAAAATAGAATGTCTTGAAATATGACTTGGGATGTTGGCAGGTTTTGCATGATATTCAGCTGCATATTGTTAGTGTTAAATAAGTATCTGTGGACTGTAAAGAGTATGAAGCCGTTCATGCACAAACACAATTTGTCTGAGATGTTAAATGAGGTCATGAACACTCAGTTAAGCAGAGGTTATAAACGGCATATTTGATTAGTCTGTAATTGGTAGGGATTTGGTTATATCTGTTTTATACTTCCAAACTGCAGCATATTCATATGTATTTGCAACCCTCTCACACCTTGGCACCTGAACAGTGCTCTTTCAGACTGTTCAGCAAGTGAAAACATATCTATGTTAAACTTATACTAAGCCTCTAACACACACACACACTGGCGAGTAAAATCTAAGGTTTTTTTTTTAGCCAATGGCTAATAATAGACATTATTTAGTCACCCAGTGTGAAGATTTAGTGGCATATACAGGTTATTTAGTCTCATTGTAGAGGGTTTATTTGGGCATTGGACTGTTTGAATCCATGTCTAAAGCCCTTATTTAAATGCGGTGCTTTGTAATACCTTTCGGTTTATGCCAATCCACTGAGAGGTTAGCGCCAGCCGCATTGCACAGGGATTTTCTTAAAGGCAGACAAATGCTAATTCATGTTAATTTCTTGCAAAGTTACATTCATCCAGCACCCAACAATAATTCCCTGGGGTCAAAGTGAAACAGACCATTGTTATCACCCAGACATTCTTAGGAGATTTCAACAAATAGGAACAGCATTTCCATCAGTGAAAGGCTTATGAATGATGTTAAAGCTTCAGCACTGCATGTGCATGGAACTAATAGTGTGATGCAATGATTTAAAGAGTTAAAAAATGCGTCTCATAAAACAAATTTGAATGTTGGGCTGAAATTATTTTGAGTTGAGTGCATTTGACGAAGTTTACAGCACGTTTCAAAACTGCTTCAAATGTACTTCTAATTCTTAAAATCATTACAATCCAATTGGTTTAGTCATTTTTTAAATTTGTACTTTTTTAAATTGGGACTAGAGCATTTTTTTAACATGTTTTTCCATTCACTTTGTTATTACTGCACTGAAAAAAATGGAGTAGTATTTATTTGAAAAAAGCTGGGCAACTTTTTTCACTCAGAAAATGCTAGTGAACTTCCAAAGATTTGCCAAGTATAAACCTAAACATATTTATTAGTAGCTTTAATTAGAAATCTTTAAGTTAAATTTACTTGGAATATGGAATTAAGTAAACTTTATAGAAAATAAGTAATTTTAACTTGGCTAGTAAAGGTTGATTAATATCGATTTAGTTGAATTTTCCTTTGCCTTTGTATTACATTTCACTAAAACAGTAATCTTGAATTTTATTAGTCATTTATAGTATGTGCTTTATGTGATTTATATTACGTCATGTCAAGATGTTAAGGATCATGTGAATGCAAAGACCTCAATACTTGGTAGACAATACACAATGGCGGTAACATTTGATGGGTCGTTTTTGTGTTTGAATGGGTCATTTTGAGCAAAAAAATTACTCAATGTCACAAAATGACATGTTACTAATACTGACAACAAAAATCAATGATAAAACAGTGTAAATACAGCTGGAAACCAGTGAAAAATGAACCTTATTAATTATTTAAGGCCCAGTGTATGATGGGAACCCCAGTATCAGAAAAAGTTGAGTCAATTTATTTACACTTTCATTTCTACTCGCTTGAATTAAGTAATGATATGGCATTTTTTTTTTTTTTTTTTTTTTAAGGGCTGTCAAACGATTATTCACATCCAAAATAAAAGTTTGTGTTTACATAATATATGTGGGTGCACGGTGTATAATTATATATATGTATATATATATATATATGTGTGTGTGTGTATATGTATATTTGTATATTTAAGAAAAAAATATTATTTATATATAACATTTATATTTCTAGATAATATAAAGTGTATATACATGAAAATATTTCTTAAATATATACAAGAATGTGTGTGTATTTATATATATATATATATATATATATATATATATATATATATATATATATATATATATATATATATATATATATATATAAATAATTATACACAGTGCACCCAAATATATTATGTAAACACAAACTTTTATTTTGGATGCGATTTAATCGATTTAACAGCCCTACTTTTTTTTTTCTTCTTGCCTGAACTCACTTTTCATGTAAATTACATTGTTTTTTTCAGTAGTATTTACTTCACCAAAAATATTTTTCATCAAGAGCAATGATTTACAGCTGAGCATAACTTACAAAAAAAATTATGCTTTTGATATAAAAAATAAGTTTTCTAACTATGCAACTTTTTTAGATTTTAAATAATTTTCCTAACTTTGTGGTTACTTTTTTGTTATTTTTTACTGACCATTGGAATCCTATGCACAAATGGGAAGAAGGCTGTGTGTGTGTACACGTGTGTTTGTGTGTCTATGTTGTATAGCGCCGGCTGACCTTCCTTATGCCACGAGCTAGTACATATTGCTGTCGGCCACAAAGGGAAGCTAATTTGTAATCTGCAAACATTGCTTATAATCTCTGGGGTCCTTTATGAGCTGTTGCCTAGCAACAATATGGCACCTTTCTACATTGAGTTATGTGCAGCTTGCAGTAAAATGTGTCAAACATAAAAGATAAACTCATATTGTGAAATAAATTGTGTGTGTCAGACATGAAACAAATTGATATGGACGGTAATAAGAAACAAATCTCTATGAATTCCTCAAACATACAAATTAGCCTCTCCATTATTGATTGTGTGTGTTTGAAGAAGGTATTTGCATGCATATCATCGCCTACTGTCACAGATTGTATCACACCTGGTTGGTTCATTTCAACCTTGCAGAGGACGGCACTGGAAAAAAGGCAGGGCCTTCCCTCGTTTTCAAATGCTAATGTCGTAATCATTCATAATAATGAGGCGCTATTTAAATAAATCACTGTTCAATGATATTTCACCTTGGAGAGCAAAGTGACTTGAAATATTGTCATGAATATTTTGATAAATATTTTCACTTCATGATTCTTTCCCCCTCAGTAAACGGCACACTGCATTATATTATTAAAAAAATGCAGTTATGGGTTTTTGACATTGCTATTGATTTGTGTATATGCACAATGCTATTTATGATAAATATCTCCTTTTCTATTCGCCTGTTTGGGAAACATTGTTGCATAAACATCCTTATCTAAAGTAAAAAAGAGTTGTTCATAATGGATAAATGATTAAGGGGTTTTAGAGTTCCATCAAGCGATAAAATTAGTCACGAGCATTAAGTGGATAAACATATTCATGAGATATGATCATGTCACACATTTACTGAACCATGCAAGCGATTAAGGTATAACAAATTGTTTTCAGTAGGAAAGAGTTGTTTACGACCCCATACTTTTTGGAAGGGACGCTATGTGCATGATGAATGTCACGCAGTGTATTCTAATTATTGTTTTAATGATTAGGGATTAGGAGCCGATCAACTAGTTGATGTGCTGACTATGAGAGACACTTGACAACCAACATTTGATTTGATTCTGATTCAAAAACAATTTAGTGCTTTAATGGGATTGTCAGCATGCAGGAGTTTCTTCTTCCAAAATAACAATTTCCATATCAGCCTGTTCCTCGCAGCAGAGCCACAGCTGTTCGTCTTCAGTCGCACCAATGACAGGCTTCGGCTCTCATATCATTTTGCATCTGTGGAATATGCACATCTTGAATGAGAATTTCATCCTTTTGTCCATCTGTTTGTTTTCTGTTCGGTTTATTGCAGGCATTATAGTTGAAATGACAGGGCAGTGGTTGGTGTGGGTTTGCTTGACTCAGAATGATTAATTTTGGGAATTGCAATTATGGCGCAATCACATTTAAGCTCAGTAGTTCATTTGAGAAAGCAGGAGTTGGTGATGTGTCTGATTTTCTCCCTAATTAAAACTATGCATAGAGTTTTACAAAAAAAATGTAAACAACTATAAACGGATCCTTCTTCATGAAAGAGACGCAATTCCACGTCCAGGCACTTTAAAAAAGCATTTATTTGCAAAGTTACATATTAAAAGACACAAACGTCACTTTGAGAGACTTAGCATCACTTTGAGAACAGCCATGTTGGATTCCCCCAACATTAGTGCGGCCACTATTTAGTTAATATATCAGAAGCCTCTGGAAGCTTGTTTCTGCCACTTAATGAAAAATAAAAAGGTAATTGCTACTTTTTATCTCACAATTCTGACTCTTTTTTTTTTCTCACAATATGTGAGATAAAAAGTTGGAATTACGTGATATAAAGTTGCAATTGCAAGATATAAAGTTGCAATTGCATGTTATAAAGTCAGTAATTGCGAGGTATAAAATCAAAATCTGTGAGACATAAAGTCGCGAATTGCGTGTTATAAAGTCAGAATTGCTGAGATATAAAATCTCAATTCTTTTCTCACAATTGTAACTTTATTTCTCAGAATCTGCAACTTTATCTTCTCAGAATTGCGACTTTATTTCTAGAATTGCGACTATCTCGCTATTGCAGACTTTATTTTTCAGAATCGCGACTTTCTCAGAATTGCGTCTTTGTTTCTCGCTATTGCGACTATTTTCTTAGAATTGCGACTTTATTTCTCAGAATTGTGACTTTATCTCAGAATTGCGACATTTTTCTCGCTATTGTGACTATTTTTCAGAATTGTGACTTTATTTTTCAGAATTGCGACTATTTTCTCACTATTGCGACTTTATTTCTCAGAATTGCGACTATTTCTCACTATTGCGGCTTTATTTCTCAGAATTGCGTCTTTATTTCTCGCTATTGTGACTTTATTTCTCAGAATTGCGACTATTTCTTGCAATTGTGACTTTATTTCTCAGAATTGCGACTTATTTCTCAGAATTGCAACTTCATTTCTCAGTTTGCGACTTTGTTCTTGTAATTGGGACTTTATTTCTCAGAATTGCGACTCTGATTTCTCAGAATTGTGACTATTTCTTGCAATTGTGACTTTAAATTGCGACTTTATTTCTTGCTATTGCAACTTTATTCTTGTAATTGTGATTATTTTCAGAACTGTGACTTCATTTTTGAAATTATGACATTAAAAGTCATACTTTAGCGTCAGAAGGTTGTAGGCTGTTAATGCTGTATATTCAAATGCCACGTCTATATTTATTGATGAGATAAGATATGGACATGAAAATCTTTATGATTAATAAACAAATAATTGAAAATTTTATATTCTCGAATTGTGACTTTATTTCTTACAATTCTGACTTTATATCTCACAATTGTGAGATAAAAAATTTGCAAATGATTTGTTTTTATTCAGTGGCGGAAACAATCTTCCATATACCATATCTTTTATCTCTATCAATAAAGACTATAGGAATGTGCTAAGGCCTATTGTAATTGATTGGCCATTTTAATTATACAGCATTGACACCCTACAACTTTTCTTACGCTTCAAGGGAGCGTTATAAAACTGTAGTGCACTCTTTCAATTACTAATAATTTGTGATATTTTAGCATACTATTGCTATGTATATAATATGTAAGGTGTGTTTTCATGGTTATTTTATTTATTTCTTGTTAATTGGATTACATTTTTTAGATTTGAATATTATTATTGTTGTTGTAGTTTTCATTGTGGAAACATTATGATATCAGTTCAATGCATTCGTGAGGGAGGGTATGCAAATACACACAATTTGTTTTGTTTTTTGTATTTAAAATAAACCGTTTCATCTCATTAATTTGAATATCATTTTATGATTATTATTGTTTGAATTACTTTTCATTAACATTATGAGTTGAATGCATGTCTGATGGTGGACATGAAAGCGTATAAATAGATAAACTCTGTTAGAAACCGTATATCCTGGAGGCACTTTACAACTTTTACAACAATTTGAGAGCAATACTTTTAATGACCCTTAGAAACACTTTAGGACATTTTTACAGTTCTTGGCAATTCACGCAACATAACCACTGCTTTTATTCCCACCTTGTTATAGAGTTCAGAGGAATCACGCAATGCAGCTTTTGCATGTGTTTTTCATTGTTATTTTATATTTACTTATGAGTACTACAGAGTCCACTTTTGTGTCACGTACAGCCTTCTGTGTGCTTTGCCTCGCTGTAATGAGAGGCCATCACAGGCCGCCAGGCTCCTCCGTAAGCGCCTCGCTCTTCCCTGTGGGCGTAACAGGACTTACACACAAGATCCTTTGGGTTGTAACCCAATAAGACGCGAGCGGCCTCTGCCTGCTTGATTCCAGAACTCCCCGGATGATGAAGGCATTTGTGTGTCGGTGAGGATAACAAGCCGCCGAGCCTCGGGTGAAACTGGCTCAAAGCTAGGGAGCCTAACGAGTCATTAGGAGACAGTGCATCATAGCACAATCATAACCTTATGTGTACAATTTAGGTCAGTGCTCCAGCTTTAACATCTGCACTGCAACATCACATATTAGTGAATCTTAAAAGAGTGTTTTAAAGGCCGCAGGGCATTTTCTGTGTTTAGCTCGGTTTGCTTCTCTGTTTTTTAACGTTGAGTTGGATGAAGTGAACTAATTAAAAACATACTTGAAGAAGTTTGGCTACTATACAATCTTTAAGTTGTAATTTCATCTTGTGTGCGAATCATTTTTTCGTCTCAAAGATGTGTGTGTGCGTGCACATTGAAGGACATCATATGAGGACATTGTGATGAAAAAGTCTTATATCTGAGTTGTGTAACACATAATTATTCTTCTGCCCACATACAGTATGTGGAGTCAGTTTTGCTCTGTGTTCTGAGTTTAGTTTGACCTCTGCCTCTGAAAAAATCAAAGTGAGCTTTCTTTGAAACACACTTATGATGTATGTGTGGATGCATGTATATATGCAATATTAAATATGAAATAGTTGTATTTTTAGAGACTTGACAGAATATACAGAGCGGAAGCGTGTTTGTGGGTAGAAGAGATATTGTATATAAATTAAACCAAACCATTGTGCATGCAGAATGAATTAAGTTGAAATAAAAGAAAATATTAATGGACTTAAAAACAAAGACTTTTCACATGATTGATAACCAATGTGAATTTGAAAATGGGATCAGTCAAGGTAAGTAAAATCAAAGCTCTGTTTGAATGGCTGTCATTAAAACTCTGGAGACTCATTAACCTGGCAAAATTCATTTATACAAACAATATACAAACATGAAGTTGTCACAAGTCTGTTTGATTGATATATTAACATTTGACAATTAATGTTGCTCTATGCCAAATGGCTGGTTTATATCATCCAAGATGTCCATGTCTTTCTTTCTTCAGTCGAAAAGAAATTAAGGTTTTTGATGAAAACATACCAGGATTTTCTCCATATAATGGACTTCAATGGGGTCCAAACGGTTCAAGGTCCAAAAGACAGTTTCAGTGCAGCTTCAAAGGGCTTTAAACGATTCCAGACGATGAATACGGGTCTTATCTAGCTAAACAATCGCCCATTTAAAAAAAAATTAATATAAAATAAACAACTTTAAGTTTTATAAGCACAAATGCTCACCTTGCTTTGTTCTGTGATTTGTGCTCGTGACTCTCCTGTTTGAACTCATTGAAATGAACAAATCTTTTTGAGTCATTTGGTTCATTCAACGAACAAAATGAACAAAATGACTTAAATGTATGAATTAATTAAAAACCAAATTAATTAATGAAAAAATTTACGAATGAATTGACAAACGTTTCATTATATCTTTTTTTAAATTGGCACTTTTTTTAATTGCTCGAGTAGATTGATTCATTAGAGCTAGTTCAAAAAATGATTAGTTCTCTAATCAATTAGAAAAATATCTGCATATGAACGATTTCATGAACAAATCACAAATTCATCAATAGCTTTTTTTTAAAAAATTGATTAAACGTTAAAAAATGATAATTATTCTGAAAGTGATTTAGAGTCCACATCATTACTACACTCTAAAATGCTGGGTTTGTTTCAACCCAAATTTGGGTCAAATATGGACAAACCCAAATGTTGGGTTAGAACGTAATTTAAAATTAACCCAACTTCAACTTTCAACTTTTATTTACATTTTTAACCCAACATTTGGGTTTGTCCATATTTGACCCAAATTTGGGTTGAAACAACCCAGCATTTTTTAGAGTGTAGTTATAATGTGGACTCTGCTATTTCTTTAATATTGAGAATGATTTTTAGATCTAAATCTTTATTGTTATAGTGAATGGGCCTTAACAGATGCTATGTTCAAATTCACTAATTTCCATGTGGAACGTTTAAAAAGTGACCATTCATTGTCTGCATATGGAGTGTTTTTGTAGACCTCGTAAAGGGATTTTAAGCTTTTTTATCCTCCATGACGTCCATTAGCTGAAGGTTAGCATTGTGTGCCATTGTCTGAATAGTCACTAATTATGGTTAGCATTCCACATTGTGAGGTCATTGATGGTAATGTAAAGTGCAGCCAGTGTGAAATTGTTATTAACCCATGAAATTAGATAATCTGCCTAGATTGATGTTATTCAGTTTATGTCTCTCTTGTGTTGCACACTGCTTTCATTGTGAATGCATTACAGCATGCACAATTTGCACACCGTGCCATTATGTGTATATGAGGAAACATAAATAGGTGTGTTTTTTCAATTATGGGCACTATCACTTATAATGTTTAGACAATTAACATTGGGGATTGTCACAAAGTGGCACACTAAGGCTTTTTATTTTCGTAAATAACAGTTTGATACTCTCGAATCTTTTGCATAACTTAATTGGAATTAATTTAATTAACTTAATTTGTACACATTACAACACAATGTACATTTAGGACATTTGCAAACATATATGAAAGCATATAATTCTTTTTCTATTATTATTTGGCCTTCATTTAACAAAAGAAAAAGAAAAAAGAAAACAAGGTTTAGTAAAAAAAAAGTGTGATAGTTGAAGACCTTAAGACTTTAACATTTCCAAACTTTTTTTTGTTATGTGAGTCTCTAATTGAAACCTTTACATTTTGTGTCATTTTTTGATGAAGTTAGCAGGTCAGAACCGGCGTGAAACGTTTTGCTTTCTCCTCCTACTCATCATCTTTTCCCTTCTTCTGCCTTGAGGGCATTTAGAAGGTTCAATGATCAATTCCCACAAAGCCTCTGTGCCTTGCGTCTCCGCCGGGCTTCACTCCCCTCAATCATTTGAGATGCTCCACTCCGCCCTGACGACTGAAGGTCAAAATAAACTGGATCGTTTAAAGCAGCCTGGGGATGTACACTACACTATATTGAGTTCCCTTCCCTGTGCTGTGACGGCGAATAATAGATATACTCCAGTGCTTTATTTACTGGACCCATTCATTGAGACTTTCCTGTGCGGTTTAACCCCATCGTGCATGAGATGATCATCACAGCTGACTCATTCTGACATGCTCTGACAAAACAGTCATGATTTTAACATGACGGCTCATGACGTGATGATTTCTCAGAGAGTGCATTATGTCTCATAAGGAAGCTGTGCCATTGTGTCAAAGCCCCATCCTTTTTGGTCTGTGAGATTTTGTTCAAATTTCTAAATATATATGCAATTTAAGTAAATATACACTTTTAAAAATGCTCAACCCAAATTTGGATCAAATATTGACAAACCCAATAATTGGGTTAACATTTTAAATGACGTTTTTAACCCAAAATTTGGTTTGTCCATATTTTACCCAAAACAACCAATCATTTTTAGAGTGTATTTATTTATTGACATGTTTAGGAAAAGGTGAAATGTATAATTTTTATGGATGACTGGGTGGAACGATTGATAGAACAGATGGATGAATGGAAAGATAGATAAGTATTTAAATTGATATTTTAATCAATTTAATCGCTGACAATTTAATGTTTGGAACTTCTGAACCCTCTTAACTGTCCTCCAAAAATGATGTAACTACTAAACACATTTCATTGGCTTCTATCCTCATTTTACAATTTTGCAAAATTAACTCTTTGAACAACAATTGCATAATAATGTTGTAATATTTTCCTTTCCATGGCAGGATTCCCAGCATGCATAAATCTTGTGGAAATGCTTAGATATGCATTGCTGTACTATTTCACTGTGCTATTTACTGTTGTGTCTGTCTGCCCCTTTGAGTTGAGATTTGTTCTCATATGGTTGTTAAGGAGCTTTCACATCGGGTAGTTAGGGACTCAGTTATAGGAACTATACACCAGGACTGTGAGCTATTTTCCTGCTTGTATTCTGCAATGCTATATAGAAATATGAAGTGTTTCGGCCAGTGTGGGACTTTTATTTTGACGGCTCTGGGAACACCATCGTCTGGTTCCACAGTGCTCCTATTCTCCATCTTCATTAGTTCACAATCTGGTCACTGGTAGTTCCTATTGTCCTGATTTAGACCCTACTCTGATGTAGGAGCCAACTTAGTCCCTCAAAAAGAGTTCCCAACTAAAATCATCCAGTTCATGCATTGCCAACACGGCAAAAATCACTTCCTTTAATGCAAATCTAAAATTTTTGCATTCCTCCAATGCAAAACTAGGAACTATGAAAACATTCCTCCAATGCAAAATCCCCTAGGGCTGCAACAAACGATTATTTTGATAATCCAATATAATCTAAACCATTATTGTAACGATTAATCGACTAATTGTCGATTATTTTGCCGGCTTATCAGTACGTTTGGAACGGTTGTTCAGCTTAAAAACACAGAGTCATACATATTCTTACTATATATATAAAAAAAGAAAATCAGTTCAGTTTTTGAAAATAGTTGTTTTAATGAACTTTGAGCCAACTAAACAAGTCATTCTCTTTAAGTTTTCCAATTTCAGTCAAACTTAAATCACATACAAATGCTCTCTAAGCATCGTTTAATAGGCCCACTGCTTTTCTTAGAACTAAAACAGGAAAGGAGTCATCCGCATTTTGCATTTGTAAAGGGCTGTATTACACTCTAGCGCCGTAGTGGTCAAATCACAATATTGCACGTCCTTAACAATAGGTCACTGCCAGATCAAACGACTATTCGACAACAATTTTTGTCAACATTTTTTGTATTGTCAACAATGTCGACTACAATCGTTTTAGCCCTGAATTTCTATCATGGTGTGTGTGTATGTTTTTGTTTTATATAATAAGCAGTAGACCTATATCATTCCAAATGTATATCGACTCAATGATTCAATAATATAAATTACATGATGAAATCTGATTATTTCATTTGATCAGACAGACTTCTTGTTCTGCGCTCATTCATGGCAACAGATCTGTGAGAAACAAAGTCGAAATTCAGTTGTGTTTTCTTTAGATGTTTGACTTTTTTGGATGACTAATACGCAGTCGTGGGCATATGTTATGCAATAAAAATTGCACCCTTTGTATCATCATAAACATGTCAAGGATCTGAGGAGGCTTGAATGTTTTTCAGCAGTATATTGTGTCTGCTAGACTATTGTCTGTCCGGTACATTATAACAGGAATTTTATCACTGCATAGAGGACTATAGTGGCTATATTGTTACTTGATTTGACATTACCTTCTGAAAATCTTGTATATATCAGTGTTTAAAATAATATATTAGCCTATCTTGACAGCAAATCAGTTGTCTAGCCAGTGAACATAAATTATTCTGGTGATTGTATATTAATTGCATCAGTGTATAATGTATAATCGGGAACAAGATAACCTGATCAAACATCTTTTTTTTTCTCTGATCAACACCCAGAGACACCTTTATAATGGCATTTTTCTAACCTAATGAGATGTATGCCTCATCTTGTACATCAAATTCTTACATGTAATCAATACATTCAATTAAGAATAAGACAGTGTGGTGTTACAAATCAAACGGAATCAGTTTCTGTGGCAAAGCAAGCAAACAATTAGATGCATTAAAACAGCAAACAGTGGCATTTGCACTAAACAATGGTATGCTATTATTGTTTTAAAAATTATATATTGAAAATTGACTGTATATACATAGTGGTGGCATTTACCAAAGTGCCAAAACTAACCAGCTCATTTTTATTTAAATTAAATGGGCCTTTCTCATTGAAATAAACAATTTTTGGTCACTTTGTCATTGCAGACAGTCACCCCTTCATTCTGCCCTTCCAAACACCTTGGGCCGGAATATAATTAATCTATAAATGGTGCCTTGGTCTTTCAGTTTCTTTTGGTGTCAACACTTCTTTGCTGGGATGCTCTGTCACTGTCTCAGCCCAGGCCTTTCCTCTGGTGTGAGTTATGATTTTGTTTGGTCAAGCGTACTTTCTAAGTTCCAGCATCACCTCCAGAGAGTCTCTCAAGCCATTAGATTCCTTCACATCCGGTGTCATAGAGACCATGGTGTCAAGGATAAGATGGGATGTAATGAATGACTTTTATCGGAATGATGACACCAGTAATTGAAGCAGGTTAGACTTGGAGAAATTGGAATGATAGCAGTCAGATACTTGAAGCCCCCCAGGATTGGTGTCAAGATGCTCTGAGCCGATCTCATGTCTGGTTCACTGCATCCTTCTGTGCTTAAGTGTCTTAACAGACAGCTAATTATCACATTGCATTAAAGAGGTTGCCAGCTTGCTCTTTTCCAGCATGTTGAGTTCCCCCTCCTCACGCATTTTCCATTTTTTTCACATTTGGTATGATTGCTGTGTTTATTTATTTATTTATTTTTTTTTTTTTTTAGCATCAGTATAAAGTCCAAATGTGATTTATTTACTTACACATTGCTGGATGTTTTATGATCTGTCCATTAATTTATGTTGTTCCAAAAAAAAACAAAAAAAAAAAACATCTTTTCTTTTCAGATGATGTCACCAAGACCTTTTTTTTGCAGTTCTTGCTGTGACTATCTAATGCATTTTAATTTCAGGTGGGAAATAAGAAACTTCATAAACTTCACTTCATAAACCTATTTGGATGATTGCCAAATCTAAATCTAGTCCCATTACGGAAGTAAGAAGTGTTGCGAATTGTGTTTCACGTTAGTGTCGATATATAGCGAAGTGAAGCATAACGCCTGTCAAAAACCTTGTTTAGTTTAAACCTTGTTTTAGTAAAGTTTCATGGGAGCAGATTAAGCAGTGATTAAGATGATTATTTTGGATTATATTCTGACAATTTTGGACCAATGAGATTTGACTATGGGTGGGGCTATAGCATAGAAAATGAAATGCAGCCCTGGTTGTGGCGCATTAGGATAAAAACTTGTGAAAGACAACGTTCTCTCTCAGCGCTTCATTGCCCAGGGTTGTTGAGGACTCTGTGTTATCCTTCTGCTACTGCGGGATACAGGAACCCTTCTTGCTTTTGCTTTGATTGTTTTCTTCCTCATAGGGCACTTCGATCTTGATTAAAATTGATGACATTTACTGGATGCTTTTCTTGCATCCTAAACAACTTTTCCTGGCCACTCCAGTAGGCATTGATCAACCTTCATTATCCTTTATACAGAAGGCCATTTACTAGACAACACTATATTGTCACGTATAACTCGCTGTAAACAACCGTCATACCTGTACTTGACTGCTCTTTCAAGCCTGCTTCTATTCGTCTACTGTTTATTCGGTTCTCACTCTACAGCACTTCCCAAAACACTTGAGTCATGCACCTTGAAGAGCAATTCATCTCAATACAAGCTCTTGAGTCTGGGAAACATCCATATTTTAAAGCTGTTGTTATTGTCAACGTTATTTAATTTGTCATGTAATCGTAAACAAACTTTAGCAATAGCCAGATTACAGAGTTGGCCTTAAGTTAATAGGCATCATTTTTTATCTGAATAGACTATGTTTGTACATTTATTGACATAAAAGTAGAAGGAGGATTTGCACACAGTTCTTTTCCATACAACAATCTTTCTTTATGACTGACCATGGCTGTACATGCAAGGACCAATTAATTTGAAAACATTCTTTGTGTGAGGAATAGACTGAAATGTTGTTCCATTACCGTTATAGTGTGAAACGTGTAGAAATCCAACACTATCTCTCGAACCAATTCTCCGAGTGAGTAAAAAGTGACTAATTCATCACCTGATTCATATCACCTTACTTGTACGAAATTGTATTATTTGTCTAAACCCACGTGATGGTTAGGTTTAGGGGCGGGGTCAGGGGTAGGTCATTTGTACAAATTCCAACGAACTTGGCCAATTCGTAAAATATGTACGATTTTAGCAAAAAACATACTGATTCGTACGAGTGAGGTCATAGCGAATTGTTACGAATTAGCCACCTGGTAAAATTCGTACGAATTCCCGTGAGATTGGGTTGGTAAATCACCTTAAAGAGGTTATATGTAACATTTTCATTGCTTTGTACTGCCATTGAACAACTGTTAACAAAACTTTTTAAAAAGTGAGACCTTCCCCGACTTCTTAGGTGGTCTCTGGTAGCATGTTAACTTTTTTTTTCAACTCGGGATGTTTTTTGCAAGGAAAATCAAATAGAAGTGACATTTACACATCTAAATTTCCATTAAATTTGTTGAGACATGAAACGAATGCTTATAACAGGGCTGCCAACTCTCACGAGTTGAACTTATGCAATTGACCCAATTCGCGATTAACACCACACCCCCGATTTTTTACGCTGATGTGTCAACCTGGGGTGCGTTTCCCAAAAGCATCGTTAGCCAACTATGGTTGCAAGTTCCATCATTATCAGCATAGTTCAACGAGTCTGGTGTTTTCCGAAACAATCGTTCCAACGAACATTCACAATCAGCATCGCAAAGTTGTGTGGTTTGAACGACAGCCTTCTCGACCTGTGGTTGGAGGCGTAGTTTCTATATTACATCACATTTGGACGTAATAAATCCTTATCTTGAGCAAAATAAGCAGCTGAAATTCAGTACAACTGGTCTTTTAGTTTTTCAAAAGATTTTAAGTACCGATTTTGAAGAGGCATTTGCGAACATACTTTACTATGCAAGAACGAGCCAAATATTGCGTCTGGTAATAAAGCAAAATAACTGAGAACAATTAGAAATAGTCATCAGATGACATGTTTGTAATTTATATATATATATAAATCTTGCGTTAATGGATCTTAAACGGTTTCATTAAAAGCAGTTATTACTCCACCACGTGCGAAACCAACATGGTTGAACGATATTTTGCGACAATGGGTTTTGGGAAAAGGTGGTGACTAGCTAGTCGATTTCTCCAACGATGAGTGAAAGTGAATGAGAAAAAAACAAGTGAATGAGTAAAACTGGCTGTGTCTATATTATGACAGACTACACAACATTATAATATTATTTTCTAATTTATTTTAAGTTCACTTTAATTTATTGTTGCATTGTACACTGGCTGGGACAAACTTTGGGGGTTGTCCATGAACTGCCATTGTTTCTGAAATATGTTGTCTTTTATTTAATAAAAAAACGAGTGACGAGTCATGAGAGTGAGAAAATAATGTCTGACTTTTAATCTTTTTAATTAGACACACACCGTTCACCTAGGACGGACTCTTGGAAGAGTTTCCTCACTTTCTAAGCGCCACACTCCAACCAGCGAGGCAAAGGCAGCAGCCCATGTCCACACACTAATGAATGAAGTTGCTTGTGTAAGCCCTTTTCTGTCTGTAAAGGCTTGAAAGGACACTGCGATGCATTTGAAACTCAAAATTCCTTCTTTTTTTATTTCCTGAAGCTCTCTACTGACCCAATCAGCGTACATGATGTGAGCTTTGCATTTCTGCTTCCTTTCACTCGCCGGACTCTGCTACATAAAAAAAATGGCATAATGTGCAATCTTATTCTGTGAATTTTCCAAAAAGGCATAGTAGTGGACCGAAAGGAGATGAGGGGGTTATTTTCCAATTGGCCTTGTGAAAATGGGCAATTTCAAACTCATTTAGGTTTATTTATGAAGCCATTTCCGATTACGTATTTATTACTGAGGAAGGTCTGAAAATGGTCCTTTTAAATATGACTTGAAAAGAGGCATTTCTTGAGAGTTTTTCCTGGACACGGCAGATACAACGAGCTAATATCCCAACTATCGAGGAGCTATGCGAGAGTGAAAATGTAATATGCAATTCAAAGATTTCTATATGGATAATGCAATTGGACATATGAATAATGCTTATTTGCCGGATCTAATCTGTGCTGTTGAAGCTACTTTAAAACTGTAAATTGCCCGGCAGCAATCTACCCATGATTTATAGTTAATCCATAGTTAATCTACTCTTCTGAAAGTTGCTAACAAATAACATCTAACCACAGTGAAGCTACTTAAAGGGGATTCACCAGTAATGATCTCAATTAATCACATATATTTACTTCAAGCTTGAATAGTAAAGAAAATACAGTCTCATTAGTTATGCATTAGCTAACATGAATTAACAATAAGCAATACGTATTTTTAAAGCATTTAATAATCTTTGTTAATGTTATTTAGGAAAATAATTGCATTGCTCATTGTTTGTTTCTTAGTTCCCAATGCATTATCTTATGTTAGCAATTACAACTTTTGATTGTAACAATGCATTGGTAAATGTTGAAGATGAATACATGCAGTAGAAATTAACTGTCGGTTAATGTCAAATAATGTAGTAAATTTTTAACAAGTTAAATATCACACTACTACTGTATAGTAGCTACATGAATGAACACATAACTATGCCACCTTAAAATAAAGTGTTACCTAACAAAGTGGCCGCGCTACTAGTTAGTTACTTCCTAGGACTGGTAATCTGTTAAATCTGAAAAGGTGTCAAAAATTGTCTCGCTTAGAAACCATGCATTTCACAAAGTTCCCAGATCATGTGTTATTTAGGACTTTTTCTTCCCAGTAAAGGTCATGTGCTCACTCAACTCTTTTGTATTCTGGCCTTGTCAGTTTATCAAGCAAATAATATGTTTGTCAGGCATGAAAGCCCGCAGGTCCCCCATTGAACTTTAACCATACGTCTTTTTTTCATTATTTTGTCATACAGGGAATTCAGTCGCCCTGAACAGTAACCATCAATCCGCCGCATGGCTAGCTGACGCTGAGCTGACAGATCAGGCCAAGAACGGCCTGGAGAGAGAATCGCTTCATCAGTTTGGCTATATTTGAGGTTTGCCATTTACATACGATATAGCTTTCTAAAACATGGAATGTGGAGAGTCTTTGGTGTAATCTAGCCAACTTCATTAATATAAAGGGATACTTCACCTCTGGAAAGATGAATGTGTATTTAAAATGGGTCATTTATGTTAAAGAAATGTGAAATTAATTTTGAATTTGGAGCTTTCTAGACTGGGAAAAGCCAGTATTTTTGGCTTATGTGGATGAAAGACAACAACTCCCAGAATGCACTTGCTTCACTGCCCTAGGAGGCCACGCCTACTGGTAACAGAGCGCAGTAGTTAAACAACAAGTCCAGACTACTAGTGAGTCTCCTTGATGAGTCTGGCCGAATGTGTTTCCAGGCTACTAGAAAATTTTACAAAAAAATTTTCCAGACAAAAAAAAATACATAAATTTCTCGTCTCAGGGGATATGAGGGTGGAAAGCATGGTAATTCAAACAGGGCTGCCAACTCACGCAATTGAGCCAATTCTCACGCTCTCACGCCACACCCCCGATTTCTCACGTGAAAGTGTTAAGCCAGTCGGCAAAATACCTAAAAGATAAGTTTATCTATAAATCCACCAGTTGAGACCACTCGTGATCGACTAGTTTTACCGCAAATTAGTTAAAATATCCTCTAATCTAGTCTAGAGCGATCGTGCATACGAGACAGATGTTGAGCTCCTAACGGCGTGGACGCAAAACCAGGACTGGAGTCAAAGCCAATTCCTCTCTGCACTCTAAGCGTTCTGTTATCACTCCAATTCCATCCACTACGGGTTTCCAGTCTCACTCACAGGGAAAACTGCTCTGTGTTCGCGTGAGCAAAGTGCAGACGTTTCTCTAAAACACCCAGCACAAACAGAATGCCTATTCAAGGCAAAAAGCAATATCATGGTTTCGTTTTTTAGTTCATTGGCAACATATAACGGTAGAGACCTTCATGTAAGTTTATACTTTTTACATCTCATAATATTATGTTCGGCAAAAGGCGGATTCGAACTCGGGTCAGAGTGCATCAATAGCTCTCTCTACGAACTACACGCTCTACGACTCTACGCCAATGAAGCTGTTCCGTGACGGGCGTGTTTTTGTTATAAAGACCATTTAGACCAAAAAAATCTCACGCCAAGCTAAACTCAAAAGTTCTGATTCAAAAAATACTACAGGTTTCCTTCTAATACAAAGCTTAAGGCTAAATCCTGAAGTATCCATTTAAGTGTTTGACATGCCGTCATATGTGGATGCAAAGTGTAAAGTCTATATGTGAATTATATGGGGAATATGGGGCTGTTTATAGACACAATGGCTGGGAACCGTCTCTTTAGTGCTAGTTTTATAACTGACAGCTCAATCTATTTTGCCGAAATGCAATAATAAAAATAGATAAAATGCCACGGAATGTATTTCCGATGTTTGCAGTTTCAACGCTTTCCTCATTACTCATGCTGTGTGAATGCATTAGCTGAACTCTGTGATTTTGCTCCAAACTGATAACAGAACACATTATTTTAGCATTTGCTTGGCCATCTGTGTGGCCACACTGTACGTGCAGCTTTAAAGCGCTTCCATTACATACTTAATTAAGCTCCCATTACATATCCCCTAAATAATGGATCATTAAACATGAACCCAACCAGTAGTCAACCTACCTTTTATTAATATGGGAGGGGCAATTAGAGTGATTTAATGAAGAAGAAAAAAAAGCTTATTATTAGTTTGACTTTCAGGTTTGTGGAAACCCATAAGGACCATGTATTAACTAGCCCTCAAAATTAATGAGTCAAAAGAAGTATGCGACCATTAACTTTAGCAAACTTCAAGAGGCACGAGAGAGCTTGCAATCGACGTTTATTTGAACCATCTCAATGTAAAAATTAATGTGAGCTAAAAAAAAAAAATAGTAGCATGTAATAAGTGATGTGATCTCATTAGTTTTAAGGAAGAGCTCATTTATATACACGCTTGAATAAATCTTATGAAGAAACATATGGGTGATTATTCAGTGGTTCAAATAAATAATATACGCATACTGCATTTATTGATCAAAAATTCTGTAAAAATAGTTATATTGAGAAATATTGTTACAATTTAAAATAACTATTTTCTATGGGAATATATTTTAAAATATAATTTCCCACATCATTACTCCAGTCTTCAGTGTCAGAAATCATTCCAATATGATGATTTGCTGCTCAAGAAACACTCTGATTATTATCAATGTTTTAAACAGTTGCTGATTCATATTTTAGTGGAAATCATGATACATATTTGATAATTTGATGAACAAGAAAGTTCAAATAAATATCATTTATTTTAATATTTTAAATGTATTTAAATATTTTAAATATATATATATTTATTAATTCATATTTTACAGGTACTGCTATTATGCATCATATCATATGGATTTTTTTTTCATATGTACTTTTTAAAGCTTGGCAGCTTGGCATCCTTTAAAGGGATACTCCACTTTTTTGGGAAATAGGCTCATTTTGCAACTCCCCCAGAGTTAAAGGGATAGTTCACTTTAAAATTAATTTTGATATGTTTTAGCTTACCTCAAGGGTATCCAAGATGCAGGTGTCTTTGTTTCCACAACATTTTCAATTTTGACATTTTCTTGGTCAAACCATTGTTGTCTGTCAGTCATATAATGCAGTTTTAGGGGGTCCACCTCAAAGAGCATGCAAAGAGAAGTCAAAATTAAACATGTTTGAATGACTCGTAAATGTAAGTACACATTGATGGCCTAAGACACGAAACGAACGCTTTGTGTGAGAAAACGAACAGTATTTATATAGTTTTAACCTCTTGTTAACAGCCGTCAAACTGATCTGAATCAGATGTCCAACTGAACCAAACTGAACCGTCTCCAGACGTTACGCCGAAAGTGATCTCTCGCGCGTCTACGTCACGCATTGTTTACATTGAGCACTCATGGTACGGCAGTAAAGTGTCTTGATTATTACGCAGGAATGAGAGTATAGTTCCTATCCATATCAGCATAGAAAATTGCACCTTTACATTTTCCGTCGGTCTTAGTGCACTATGTAACTACAGAAGAGTCCAGTTTTAAATTGGAAAAATATCGAAACATTTTGGTCTTTTTTTTTTTTTTTTTTTTCTTTAAGGAATGCTAATGGTCGTGTCTACTTCAATGATGTATGCTAAGCTATGCTAAAAGTGGTACCGCCAGAAGCGGAGATCGACTGAATGAATTCAAAAATGGTAAAACTCAACAGTTTAACTCTGGGAAGTTGTAAAATGAGCCTTTTTCCCAAAAAAGTGGAGTATCCCTTTAACCACTGTTGATCTCACTCTATATCAGTGAAAACAGTGACTTATGTTCTGAAGTATTAGCACAGCTATAGTGTAGCGCATGAGAATGGACACGATGAATCATCCGTCAGCACGCAGGCATGATGAGGTACGGCAGCTAAGCAACGTCAGTCATAAAAGCTGTGCGTTCAGTTTGTACACATTTGTCCAGACAGCTGAGAAATAGAAATGCACAACAGACTGGTAAATGTCATGCCATGAACACAGAAACAGCAACAGCACGTCATCTCTGGTTTGATCTACCATACGCATGTAGTGTCGGGGATGTTCTTTTTTGTGGCTTGATACAGTCTGCTTCAAAGCAGATATTGGAGTTATCACTGCTTTCAGACGTGTTGGAAAATTGATGTGTATGTTGATGCTTATAAGATGGGAGCGCTATCAAATCTGCTCATGTGGAGAACCAGATCTTATCAGGACGTATCTGACAGTCTGCCAGACATGTGCTCAATATTTCATTCTTATTGTGTTTGAATGCACATCTAACAGACCTCCAAAAATATTATAGGACGATAGAGACACTGAGCGAAACATTCACTCGCATTGCTTCTCAAGAACGTCTCAGAAATCACACGCATGATGTCTGAGTTTCCTTCAGCACCAAGTTGAACTTTAACTTAGTAGTAGTGTTGGTAAGCATATAACTAAGTAGTGGCATTTATTATTATTATTATTTGTATTCTTATTTTTTTAATAGTAGTTTGACAATATACAAGCCATTATTAAAATGGTGTGGTGTATTAGAAGTGTAGCATGATAAAAACTGCAATGTAGCATTTTATGTCATACT
Organism: Hybognathus amarus; assembly: GCA_030378365.1. Lineage (NCBI taxonomy): Eukaryota > Metazoa > Chordata > Actinopteri > Cypriniformes > Leuciscidae > Hybognathus > Hybognathus amarus. Next base: position 42,100 of record JAQIUQ010002061.1, read on the forward strand.
TAATATATTGTTGTATATATTTATAGGGTATTTTGTGTGCGTGTATCTGTTTGAGTTTAAAGGGAACCTATTATGCCCCTTTTTTACAAGATGTAATATTGGTCTCGGGTGTCCCCAGAATGTATTTGTGACGTTTCAGCTCAAAATACCCCACAGTTAATTTATTATAACCATTTGAAAATGTCATTTTTGGGGCCTGTTTAAAAATGACCTGTTTTGGTGTATACCACCTTAAATGCAAATGAGCTGCATATCCCCACCCTGCCTTTGGATGAGGGCGTAGCTTGATTACTATGGCAGTCGTTCTAAGCAGAAGGGCTGTAAGTGAGAGACCTGCTGTTTTGAATGTCAGTCAGCGTTTGTTCTGAATCGGAATATTTAAATAGTCTCTGATCAGACCCAGATGACGAAGAGACTCCGGCAGAATAAACACAAATGAGAATGGACCAGTACGTCTCGGTATGGTTATTTGATACATTTATGTACTTATAGAGTTGTAATCGCGTCCCCTTTGAAATTATTGGACCTTGAACCGTTTGATTCCTATTGAAGTCCATTATATGGAGAAAATCCTGGAATGTTTTCATCAAAAACCTTAATTTATTTTTGACTGAAGATTTTTTTTTTATTGAACTACTCCTTTAACACATTCTGTTGACTATAGGTAACATTGCACCAACATCTCTTCATTAGAGTGTTAGTAGAGTATTAGTAAACTGGTAGGGTTAGTAGAATAAGTTGACATGTATTTGCAAATTTACTCAGTAGAGTGTCTGTTGGAAGGAGCATCACAATAAAGAGTTAGCAGATATTAAGCAGACATTCTACTGATACTCTAATGAGAGTTAGTTGACATGTAGTTGCAAAAAGTTACTCATAGTCAACAGTGTTCAAAAGGGACCATTCAAAATAAAGTGTCTCCCTTTTCATAATAAAATGTAATCAAAACACAAAAAAATCTGTTGCATCAATGGAAGCTGGACTGTTTCTCTTTTCTATTTGTCCCAACAAGTTTGAAAGAGGAGAGTGTATTAAAGACACATACTGTGTGCCCAGAGACACTCAAAGAGAAAATAACATCTATTCGCAACTTCCTTGGAAACCATCGGAAAAGTAATGTTATGCATTTCTTTGTTTTCTATACTAGAAGAAATCACTCAGAGGCTTTATGTAGATGTACAAAAAAAATCATCATCAAATATTGTTTAACTCACCTACCTTTTTAAATCCAAGCATTTCAATGCAAATGTGTCCTGAGAAAATCCTTAAGTCACTAATGTAAATGTTTGGCCTCATGCTTCAAATGCAAATGCGTTCAAATGCAAAGTTAAAAATGTCCATTATTTTTCCAATGAAATGTCTATTGGTGAATTCAAAGAGAAATAGCCTTTTGTCTGTGTTTTTAACATTGTGTAATGGATGCAAGTATCTAAGCAGCTTGTTTAATACTCTAATAGATATCCACTATTGCACTGACATCCATTGATGTGCTGGTATTTTCCAGAAATGTTGCATGTTGGAAAAACCTCTTACAGAGACATATCCACATTGATTAACACTGATTGCTGAGCTCTTGAGTTTACATTGAATCAAATGACATTCCATTCTGATCTACTAGATTTATCTTCGTTAGATGCCATTCCTTCTACGATTGTACTGTGCTACGGGTTACACATTATTAGATTATTGTGTAGGCAATCATCATGTCTGCTGAGTCTGACGCACGTTGTCAGGTAGAATACTCAAAAAGTTGACAACGTTGGGTTGAATTAGTCAGAGATTAGCTTCAAACATCCTCAGTTTCTAAGGAATGGGTATTCAAGCAAACAGCGAACACCAATGCATAATCACCTTTTTATCCCTGCATGCCGTAACACTCTGCACTACTCAAGCACATGTAAATTCATTCAAGTTGAGCATGTGAGTGGGAGGATCTGCTCAGATGCCCTTCCTATCCCGAGCCAAATATATTAAAGCATACTTTACCGACCTGCATACCAATATGCGCAAATCTGCCAATCGATGGCATTTTTAATTGAATTTAGATAAAGCCCTTTGTATTCTGTTTGATCACTGTTCCTTTCACCCAAGCCCTCCCTCGTCTGCAAGCTGTAATAGTTTCCCATGTTCCAGTTAAATTTGGCCTTTTGTTTCAGACAAATTGGCTGGATTCATTTCTCTGGCAAAACCTGACGGTGGAACCATTAACGCTCCAAAGAACCTGGACTTGGAGTGTCATTAGTCACTGAAGAAATGCTTAATCATTCCTCCCGCTGTTATTGATTTGCCATTAGACGGTGACTATTTAAAGCAGACCTTGCTCAGGAATCTAGGAGTTACCAAACAATGTCTCTTAATCACAAAAGTCTGCTGAACAACCTTGAGGGTCTGTGTCTGGAAGTGTCTGCTGGTTCCCATGGGGGAAACACTTTAGATTTGTTGGGAAAACATAATAGTGTCCGTTTCCTTATTTTCTACACGTTCGGTGCACTTTGTAAGAGCCAATACACATTTGCATGATAATTGAGAATGTCTTTCACAAATCGGGGTACAAAACTGTAAGGTTATTTTAGTCTATTGATGCAAGATTACTGTTTGGGGTCAGTAAGATTTTTTTTTTTTAGAGAAAAATTAACCTTTATTCTGCCAAAAATATATTTAATTGATCAAAAGTATCAGTAAAGACATTTATAACGTTACAAAAGATTCATATTTCAAATAGATGCTGACTAGTTGAACTTTCTATTCATCAAATAATTCTGAAAAAAGTACCACTGTTTTTTATTATTTATTTTAAATTAAGGAACTGTTTTCAACATTGATAATAATGATAATAGGATCAATGCAAAATATACATTAACCTTAAAAAGGAGAGATGCATTTTACCACGTTGTAGCACTTGTGCTAATATCCACCTGTAGTCACTCTGGGACTGATGCCCTTTTGGGTCCATTTTCTCTATTTTTACATTTGGGCTTATAAACTATATGTAATGGAGATTACTCCAGAAACACTATGTGTTTGGTATCTACGGATTCAGAAGAATCTAAGCTAACATAAGCATGCATGTAATGTGTTTATAAAGGAAGTATGAGTGAAATATTTACAATATACTAGAGAATTTCAAAATGGAAATTCATTTATTTCTGAAAATCACACATCACACAACAATAGTGAACAGTTTTTGAACACAAAATATATTTGTCAAAGCCTTTGCTTGACAGACGTGTAATTGTTAAATAAAATGTGTAAAGAACAATGAAAAATCTAACTTAATTCTATACCCGACGCGTCCGTTTGCTTTCTGTCGTCTCCTCCATTCTACGCTGTTTGCGTCATATCCTTTAATATAGTACCACCCCTTGCAAGGCTACAGAGTCCTCTGATTTGCTAGAATACGTCATGGTAACCTTCCCCTGATTGGGTAAGAAAAATATTTATCCATCTGCAATTTTTCCATTGGTTGTTGCTTGTGAATTTGCCAAACAACATCAATTTCATTGGCCTTTGACGCTGTGTATACAAGCCGGGTATCTCTAGGTATCCGGTTATATATATATATATATATATATATAAATATATATATATATATATATATATATATATATATATATATATATATATATAAGCTAAAGCATACCAAAAGTTAATTTCAAAGTGAACTATCCCTTTAATATGAAGGAATTTTCTGCAGCTTGCAGCTACTAATGGGATCTACGTATAATGATCTGAAACATTTAGACAATCTGGGTGATGGAGTTGACATTTTGTGTTATGACACAAAATATGAGCACAACATTACCCAAATGTATACAAAGCTCATTTATTACTCCCCAGAGCTGTGCCAGATGTGAGTCAGAGGCCATTCGAGGATTTCAGTCGTCTTCATGAGCTGATGTGGCTCTGAGGAATATCTCTTGCCTTAAGTGCAAAATGTCATGAGTTTGAATCGTGCTTGACTGAGCTTTTGTTCCAAAAATGTTTGAATTGTTTGCTATTTGTAATGATTATTTTGTTTTAACGTTCTTTAGACTGTTCTGTTTGTTAATCCGGTATTCTGACATTATGTGATTATAAATATGTCTTTATCTGCATTCATTCTATAATGTTCAAGTAATGTATGTCCACATTGTTTCAGTTATATTGCTTTACTAAATTATTTACTTTAGTTCATTTAAACTAGTCATCAAACTTGGCATTTCAAAGATGCAAACTGTGGAGGTGTTCAGTCCAGCCCGTGGGGAGAAACAAATTAAAAGTAAAATATGCTAAAAAACATTCATGACCATTTATTATATCAGAATAATATTTTCACGATATTCTAATTTTAGCTACAGCAGAGCAGATAGGTTTTAATATGTTGTGTTGCATGTTGTAGCTTGCAGCTCCAGAATATTTCAGTTATATGCAAATTCACTTTTTATCTGACACTGAAACCACATGGACAAATATTATGTATCAGAAAATGTTTAATTTTACTTTTGGACAGTACGTTTCTAACCCTTCAACACATTATGATTAGATATGACTGTTTAATGTTATTTTTAATTTTAAAATGATGCATGTAAATGCATATACTGTATCCGTCGGTCTGTTCGGGCAAATCAGCTTTGGTCTTGTCCTATTCGAGTTTATTTATTTGCAGGAGACTGTGTACAATTGGGGATTAGCAAACTGGCATTAGGTGAAACAAGTGAAATCTATCTGAACGTCAAGCAACATATCAATATCTAGACAGCCCAGCAGGCCAGCGTATTGACAGGCAGTTTTCCAAGCCTCTGGTTAATGGCTTTCTACAAACAGATTTAGGTAAGACAATGATAGACTTTTCATTTCTAGGTTGCCCGTGGTGCATGTCAACTGCATGCGGTGCAAATGATCAATTCTAAGTGATGATTATTGTCCAAAAGCCCCAAGCTGCTTCAAAGTTGCCACTGAGTTCCACTGACATAGTTCATTTAAAATGAACATTTTCCTAATTTGTTTCCATAGTACTGTACTGTATCTCTGCTGCGTAATTTCTTCTGAATAACAGTAAACTCAACATAAAGGGACATATTTATGGAACACTGCAAATTAGTGTGAGACTTCATTCCTACTAAATTATGGATGGGAGTGGAAGGTTATGCGTCTAATCTACTGACAGTCGACCAATTAAAGTGAGCACACCGACTCAAAAGCTCAATTCTATTATGATCGATGCAATATGACAAGAGCAGCGCAAATTAAGTGCAAAAAGTAACTGCAAAATTCATCTATTCATCTGTCCAACTGTCTATCCATCCATCTGCCTATCTATCTGTCCATCCATCCATCTGCCTATCTATCATCCATCCATCCATCTGTCCAACTGTCTATCAATCCATCTGCCTATCTATCTGTCCATCCATCCATCTGTCCATCATCCTTCCAACAGTCTATTCATCCATCTGCCTATTTATCTGTTTGTCCATCCATCTGTCCATCCATCCGTCCAACTGTCTATCCATCCGTCTGCCTATCTGTCCATCCATCTGTCCAACTGTCTATCCATCCATCTGCCTATCTATCTCTCCATCTATCTCTCCATCTATCTGTCTCTCCATCCATCCATCCATCCATCCAACTGTCTATCCATCTGTCCAACTGTCTATCCATTGTCTGCCTTATCTGTCCATCCATCTGTCTATCCATCCATCCATCCATCCATCCATCATCCAACTGTCTCATCCATTCGTCCAACTGTCCATCCATCCATCCATCCATCTGTCCACTCCATCCGTCCAACTGTCTCATCCATCTGTCTGCCTATCTGTCCATCCATCCATCTGTCTATCCATCCATCCATCCATCCATCCATCCATCCATCCATCCATCCATCCATCCATCCAACTGTCTATCCATCCGTCCAACTGTCCATCCATCCATCCATCCATCCATCTGTCGATCCATCTGTCCAACTGTCTATCCATCTGTCTGCCTATCTGTCCATCCATCCATCCATCAGTCTATCCATCCGTCCAACTGTCTATCTATCCATATGCCCCATTCCATCCATCCATCACATCCATCCATCTGTCCAACTGTCTTTTCATCCTTCGTCCATGGATGGATTTATCCATCCATCTATCAATCAGTCCAACTGTCTATCCATCTATGGACATCTATCCATCTTTCCATCCATATGTCCATCCATTCGTCCATCCATCCGTCCATCCATCCATCCATCCATCCATCCATCCATCCATCCATCTGTCCATCTATCTGTCTATCCTTCCATCTGTCCAACTGTATCCATCAGGATGGATTTTTATTATTTTTTTGCCAATGGCATGCAAGTATGATCGCATTCACACAAATAAACACTGTATACTGCTGCCAGGCCAGTAGTTGGCGAATGTCTTTTGTTAAAGAAACACTACACCTTTGTAGACTGAACACGCATATGCATGCCGGCTTTTTTTCTAAAATTCACCTAATTTGAAGTTCACACAGAAATAATAATGGTATTGTTTTCAAAAATCTGCACTTTGAAACACATTTTCAAAAGTCTGCGTTTTCAGGAACCCAAAACACCGTTGTCATGTAAAAAAATGTCCAAAATGCACAAAAAAGTATTCTGTATTTAATTTAAGTAAACAGCTCCCAAAAGGTGGAGACAACTCATTACAAATATTACATTATGCTCCTATTTATATTTGCATTTGATTTGCATGTGCAGCTTTAACTTGAAGAATACAGAAATCGATCATATAAGATGCCTGAACTCTTAGCATATGACATAACTACTAGTTACACATCAATCATGACCAGCGGACTGTTCCTCACCTCAATCATCCTAGCAACTAACATTTACTTGTATGTTTTGGCTGTTCCGCGCGCTATGCCCTGACATCTGATAGCTCAAATGAATGAATATTCATTTGCGCTTTGCTATTAATCAGCAGAGCGATCTGTCCTTGAACGCCGCAGAGAGATGAGTTATCGGTTCTGTTTGAGGACGATGTAAGAGCATTACTAAATGGCTAGGGTGGGACTGCATTGGATCCTGTGGCTGTTAGAAATAGAATCACCCCCCAAAAAAGCATGTTTGGGACAAACACGATAAGGACACTGGAGGAAGACGTGTGGTTTCTGAGGGGAATAATGAAGGACTGGCTTAATGTGTTTTACTTAAGCAATTCAACATACAGCAGCAGCAGAGGCACCTCATTCCATAAAACATTTTTATTCAAGCCCTGTAAATATCGAAGGGTCAGAACTCTTTATTTCGTGCACTCGTTTGACAGGTGATTAATTGCACATGCTGTGGATGTTTATGGTTATATAACCATGAACATGGGCAGTGATGGCCCAATGGTTAGAGAGTCAGACTGGTAGCCGGAAGGTTGCGGCACAGTAAATATGGCTGACCACTGCTCTGAGTGTGTGTGTCCACTACTCACTACTTCTAATCTGTGTGCACTAACTTGGATGGGTTGAATGCATATGACAAATTCACAATTTTGACTTCTAGTTCCAATTCCAAAAATGGCCATCAAATTACAATAAACTGTGCTCTTTCTGATGGTTTAAACTTTTAATTGGTCAGTATCACATTTTTTTGGTCTTATTTTACAATTTGTATCCCAAGCTGCCAGCTGGCAGTAACCCGGACAATTAAGTATATGCTCTTTCTTGTAAATTGCTTAAATAAAGCAAACAGTCTGCCAACAGAATAAACCAACATGTAAATGCAAATGTAAAGCAATTTAAGTTTAGAATACAATCCCTATAATGCTGACTTCAGGTCCTCCTGGCGCTCCAACCTGCAATTTGATGAAGAAATAATAGATGCATTGGGCTATTTCTAATTTATTTCTCTCTTTTTCACCTGCCGACAGATACCAGTACCTTTATAGCACTAAAACATTGACATGAAGAGCAGGATATGTACATTAGGTGTAACTGGTGTATATACCAGTTATACCCAGGCTTAAATCGTTCTAAATCGAGTACTCTCTTGAGTAGGTTATTTTGAGTAAGTAATCGCTTCACGACTGCTAAAAAAGTATTAATAAAGAATGAATGTAATCTGGACATACTACATTTGCAATGTTATCATGTTATCTATATCCTGCCAGCATCAGTTATGTCGCTTCACTATCATCCACAGATCCTCTCCCGTGGCCTCATGGAATAGTAAAGTGTCCATCATATGAAAACTTCAGAATCTCGCGGAAGAAGTAGGTTATTTGGGTACTTTTTGTCTTCTCTTTTTCTTTTTATCAGCTACCATTACATTTTATCTATCCAAGACAGCCTGTGTGATTATTAGCTTTAAGTCTTAATCTCATTGACAAGGCAATGAGGTTTAGGGGTCAGGGTTAATGTTTGTGTGTGTGTGTGTGTGTGATGGGTAGGTTTAGGCCACGTCACATAAACCCGGTGCGTCCCCATCCGATTTATTTATTTTTTCCTCATTCTGAAAACCTGTAAACCTGGTGTCGTCTCAAGAGAATACCTGCGTACACATGAAACCACTGAAACTGACTGAAAACGGTGTGGCTGTGTGTGCCCAGACCAAGTACTGGGCCACTGCAATTCTGCCAACAGAGATACACTATACACGGAGAAGACTTTGACATGCACGCATAACCTTACGCGCTGTATACGAACCAAGAGAAAACAAGACGAAGATGGTGTGTGATGCAGCCGAACACGTGATGTGATGACATCATCGTTTCACAAAATATACGCATTTGGCTGTAAACACGAAACCGCAAGGATGTTCGTTCTTTAGATTTATCCCACTTTGTGAGACCCTGCTTTCCAAAATCAGCGGTTTCACTCTCCCAAACGCCAGATCCGTGTGGCACGAAACGCCAATGCGATAAAAAATTTATACGTATACAGCGAAAATGTGTCTTTGTGTGGACGGCCCTTAGGAGTTGGGTTATTGTGTGTGTATTGTGGATTATTGCCCTGTAACTAACTGACTAACTAACTAACTAACTTACTAACTAAGTAAGCTTTGAAATAAATATCAACTTAAAATAAAATTTTAAGTTTTAATAAAAGTCAAAGCAAAATTTCACATTTCCGTTTAGTTTAAGTGCTAAAAAAACAACAAAAAACACATATATAAAAAATATTTAAAATGACACAACTAAAAGAAAACAAAATGTACACAATCTGTTGGCATTCTATTAGCTTGGCTGGTTCAGAACCCCAAGAATCCAACATTTAAATCAGCCATCAAAATTGTACCCAAATTCACAATTGTTTAAATTTTGACCAGGATTAATTTGGTTTTGAATTTACACCCCAAACTCATGACATTGTGCCGATTCATGTGTGCTCTTCTCGTAATTATGTTAATACAGACAAGACTTGGAGACAGCATAAGACTAATGTTAATCACAGCCGCTTTCAATTAAATCTATTGCTGAACTCAAGAGTCAGAATGAAACGAGGTACATGTCGCAACTAATTTGACTCTGTGAGTTCATCTGAGAAGATGTCTTCTCATCTTATGAGGCAAGGGTTATCAATGATGAGCGTTACTGACGCTCTAGTTGAAGTTTATTAGAGATAATGGCAATGCTGACGATGACTCAAGCCTGTTCAAGCTAATTATTGATACTTTAAAAGATGAAATGTGAACACAAGGTCACTCTGGAACATTTCGGAAGAAAATAGCAAAACGCAGCTAGAGGATATCAGCTCTTTAATACATGCACAAGCTGTCACTGCCTTGATTAGAGTCGTGAGCTTTCAGGCTGACGTGGAGGAACTGAGTTTATGGGAAACAGTATTCGACTTGGCAAGAGCTCACTGGGAACACTGTGCTTCAGCAGTAACACTGGCTTATGATCAAGTGTAAATGAGAATGCTCTCAGTAGATGAATGCATGACAGTGAAAAGGGAACTGAGGATGATGATCCGCATGCGTTAGCTCTTTACTTTTTTTCTTGTAACACTTCACAATAAGGTTAAACTTGTCAGCATTAACATGAACTAACAATTAAATTCATCCACCCACCCATCCGTCTATCTATCATTTATCCATCCATCCATCCACCTATCCATCCATTTATCCATCCGCCTCATCCATCCATCCATCCATCCATCCATCCATCACATCACCCACCCATCCATCTCACCCATCCATCCATCCATCCACCCATCCATCCATCCACCCACCCATGATCATCACACCCATATCCACACCATCCTATCCAGCATCAACATCAACTATCCAATCCATCCATCCACCCACCACCCATCCATCCACCCATCTCACCCACTACCATCCACTCCACCCACCTCATCCATCCACCCACCCATCCATCCACCCATCCATCCATCCACCCATCCATCCACCCACCCATCCATCCACCCATCCATCCATCCATCCACCCATCCATCCATCCACCCATCCATCCATCCACCCATCCATCCATCTGCCCATCCATCCATCCACCCACCCATCTATCCATCCACCCATCTCACCCATCCATCCACCCATCCATTCCATCCATCCATCCATCCATCTCACCCATCCATTCCACTCACCCATCATCCATCCACTCACTCATCCATCCACCCATCCATCCATCCATCCATCCATCCATCCATCTATCCATCCATCCATCCACCCACCCATCCATCCATCCATCCACCCATCCATCCACCCATCCATCCATCCATCCATCCATCCATCCATCTGTCCACACATCCATCTATCCATTCACCCATCCACCCACCCATCCATCCACCCATCCAACCCATCCAACCATTGAGAGTGGTTAAGAGTGGTTAGGAGTAGTTGCTTGCAATTTTGCACAATTTATAGTAATAAACACAGTCCCACACATATAGTATATACGCTTAGGTTGTTAGCTGATAATGTGCTTTATCTAAAGGTTGCTGTGTTGGAATCTAATCTTAGGATTCAGATTTCCATCTGCATGTGCTCTGTGAGTCTGAGTGTGTATTGTAGTGCTGTGTGATTTATAGTTGTTTAGGTGTGATCTAACTGCTGGTGTCCTCAGTCTGTCCTCAGTGAATGAATGATGTTATGACGACTTGATTCATTTTACTCACTCGCTTTAATGGCTTCCCTGGTTTATACAGCAGAAGAAAATGACCTCAGAATAACCTGATTTCTCATTAGAATCATGGACGGAATATGGGTTTGATATCAGTGTAAGAATGCTTTCATGTCTTATAGTTTAGGAATTAACATTAAACAAGACACTTATTGGGTTTCTTGTTTTGCATAATCTTAAATGAGTGTTTTATTTAAGTGCTTATATAAAATGGCAAAGTAAACTATGGAAATATGAATTACAGATTGGTCATTGAGGATTTGACCGTATTGAATTTGACATCAACTTCAAATTCATTCATACTCTTTCATATATGTACACTGAATGACTCAAAAAAATATGTTGCTGGCAATTTAAACAGGCCATTTTTTTTAGCATGTTACATGTTTGCCAACAGTTTTAATCTCTTTCAACAACCATGTAGGAAGACACATCATGGCCATATTCCAGAATGACAATGCCAAGATTCATCAGGCTCAGATTATAAAAGAAGGATTGTGAGGAGCATTAAGAATCATTTCACACATGAATCGGCTCCTCTGAGTCCAGATCTTAAGCTCATTGAGAGTTTTGCACTCTAAAAAATGCTGGGGTTTTTAACCCAATTTTGGGTCAAATATGGACAAACCCAGCCATTGGGTTACATTTTTATATTACATTTTTAACCCAATGTTTGAGTTTGTCCATATTTAACCCAAAATTGGGTTTCAACAACCCAGCATTTTTTACTGTGTGTGATGTGCTGGAGGAGACTTTACAGATAGCTCGAGCTCTTGCATTAACACAAGATCTTGACCAAAAACTGATGCACTTGAAATTTGTTTTGTTTAACAACATAAGTTGGCAAAAGTTTGAAATCCATGTTTGTGTTCAGTTAATTATGTGTAACTTATGTATTTAAGGACTGACAAAAAAGCTCGATCAAGTAACATTAAACTTATTTTTTTCCCTACTTCTATTCTAAAAGCTCATATGAAATTGACTAGGGAATCCACTGGTGAATTAGCCTTCTTCTCTCTGGCCTAACAAATTGACATGACTGAACAGCTTCATTATAATTATATAATTAAATGTTATGTTAAATAAAGAATAGATTTGGAGCTGAAACATGTCGTTCTGTCGCTCATGATGACAAACACAGTTGACTGACACATGCTATAAATGTGCATTGACTCAACATACTCCAGGCTGTTCTTGTCAATGCTTTCATCGAAAAATAGCAGGAAGTTCTGGAGTATTCAGCCAGCGCTCACACAACTGCCGACATGCATTATTTCTGTTCCATCCATTATGACTCTCTTGAAATGAGAGCTATAGTGTTATCCCACTGCTTTAGCTGTATAGTGAATGAGCCTGACTTCATCCAATCTTCTTCCATTACCTCTCTCTGTACTCTCCCCATCATTCTGTCTAGCTAGACCTGGGTCACTGGCAATTTACCCAGAGTTTGGTCTCATAATGCTGTAGTTATTTGCTGAAGCCAAACAAAGCAATGACCAATTAATTGGATTGACTGGAAGAGGCCGGTTCTTTGGATTCGACATGCTCTCACAAGGAAGCGCCACTTTTATCCTGCACCATAAAAATGTCACTCATTGTGGAGGGTTCCACTTGCTGCCATTTACTCATTTGAAACCCTTATCATTTTCTGCATTTAGTAGAATTTATTTATTTAAATGTCTTTTTCCATGCAGTGTAGATACAGCCTGTTTCACTTCTCTAAACACGCATTGTGTAATTAATACGCAATGAGGCGTATTCGCGTCTACTGCGCAGCGCTCTACGCCTCATTCGCGCCACATGAATATTTTACGCACGTTACACGTCATTGCATTGACTTAACACTGAAATCACTCGCGCCTGACGCACTATTCGTTTTTCTGTTATCGATAACTTTTTTTGGATGTTATTTCATAAAATTGTTATATACATATACTTATGTATATATATATATATATATATATATATATATATGATTTAGGGGGAGTCTTGTTAATTTGGTCTGCAGGTGGTTTTGTGAATATTTGTGATTTTTTATTTTTTTTGTCTGTCAGAGAGGGAAATACCACAACACACTAGACTACATTTGCGCTCAAAGAAATCCAGCCGCTCATTCACTCTTGCAGTCAGCTTTTATGAGATGGTTTCATTTTATGAACTTAATTTAGCAGGCCAAAGTCAAAGACACAGTTTAATTTCACTGGCCTCTGCCTGAGTCTCACTTAGAACTGGAGGTTTGCAGTATTTTCTGCTGAAAGACCCTCTTTTCAAAATAATTGAGTGTCCAGAGCCTCTCGCTCTACTTTCCAAATCTGTGATGTTGTGAATGTGTGTGTGTTTCCCCTGTCAGCGTGATTTTATGGGGTCCCTGCTATTCTCTAGCACAGGAAAGCCGTTGTTTTTTTTGTTGTTTTTTTTGTCCTGCAGAATTTGTTTCTCTTCACATCAATTCATTTCAGGCCCCTGGATGGCTGTCATATCGCAAACATATTCAGATTTCAGAATCCAGGCTTGGCAATTTTCCTCTTGGGAAAACATCAGAATTGAAATGGACATGTTTTTTTCTTCTTCTTCTCTCAGAGCTATACATTCTCATATAAGTGGAGGAGGATGTTTTCCACATTCAGGAGCCTTGAATGCAGAATTCTATTCTAAAGCGTATGCCACATAAACGTATATTGCACGGCAATGCATTATAAAGTGATAACCACTTGATATCCAACTTATTGACAACATGTAAGTTCAGCAGTTTAGAATAAATGCAACGTTTTCTGCTAGCAACAGTTGAAATAATAACTGTGTTTGTAGTGCTTGAAAAGAAGTGAGTATAAAAGCTACTCTCTAAAACCAAGCACACTGTAAATCACTTCTCTCGCTCTTTCCCCCAAGCCTTGGCAAACAAAATAACATTTTATTCGTCCATCCATCAGCTGCTTCCTAAATTGAATTACTAAGGTAAAGCACAGACTGTTAAGAAGTCGCTTTAGCTATTACAGTATGTTTTTGCATCAGTGGACTTATACATACTAATGGCTCATTGTCTCAAAGTGACACCGTATGAGTCTGTGCTATAATGTTATTTTATCTAATTTATACAATCTACGTAAGGCCTGAAATATACTCTACTGAGTCACTCAAACACAGACACTGAATGCTTGGCCAATGAATGACAAGCATGTTTGTTCAGTGTCTGAAGAGGGCGATAGAGCTTCCTTCAAATGTCTTTGTTTTTAAACCAAATGTGCTGTTATCCGTCACATTCAGCCCGTTCTCATACCAAGGCGTCATATACTGACACTTTTGACAACACATATGGCACCCTTTAGCGTCAATATGAGTTGCAGATATATATGGGCCTCCTAGTGGTCTAACCCTACCCCAGACCTAAACCTACCCATAACCAAAGTGTGTTATATTGATGCCAAAGGATCCCATGTGCGTTGCATGTATACACATTGGCAAAAGCGTCAGTATATGACGCTTTGGGATGAGAATGCGTTGGTCCATCCATTTATTCATGCATGCATTTATGTTTATCATTTTATGTGATAATTTCTATGCATTTATTTGTGCATTTGTGTGCATTTAATAGAGAAATTAATAATAGATTTCTTTGTACATTTCTTAACATTGCATTTTAGTAATGAACATTTGGGGATCTTTTAATGCTTTCCCTGCCTGCAGTTTATTAATTAATTAATTAATTAATTTATTTATTTATTTATTTGCTTTGTTTGTTTGTTTATTGTCAGCCATTTTGTATAATTTTCACAAAACTTTCATGGCCCCCAGAATATTTTGTTGTATGCATATCTGAACATAGAATATATCAAAAGAAAGAACACAGCCTCTGGTGTAAATAGCTTATTTCATGCACTCTGTTTTTATTAACATGATTGTGAGTAGGTTTCCTTGAAAAGAAAACATAAATAAAAACATATTGAGTAGATTGCATCCATCAACACCCCCAATCCCTCACAGTCCTGTACTTATTCCTGGGTTCAACATTTCATTTTGTAACGTTTGGCAGGTCTGGTGTCAATGCTGTTTAATGTTCGCATTATTTTACATGTGAATAAGCAACACATTCTTATCCCAAGGCGTCATATAGTGATGCTTTTGACATTGCGCCTACATCCAACACACATGGCACCCTTTAGCGTCAATATAACACGCTTCGGTTATGGGTAGGTTTAGGTCTGGGGTAGGGTTAGGGTTAGACCACTAGGAGGCCCTTCTGGCCCATATATATCTGCGTCTCATATTGACGCTAAAGGGTGCCATGTGCGCTGGATGTATACGCATTGTCAAAAGCATCAGTATATGACGCCTTGGGATGAGAACGGGCTGGAATAAGCGATGCTTCTATGGCTCATTTTTTGTTTTTTTTCTTTGCTTGTTTTTGGATCTGGAGATTATGTACTCTATCAGAAGATTTGTAATAGCGTCCCCTACAGTATAACAATGAAAACATGGCGAGGAAAGAGATAATAGTTATGATTATAAAATTCATTGTAAGATAATTTCTTATTTCTATTTTGATTTTGGGGTCCGGTTCACATTCCTGAAATGTGAACTGGACACATTCTTTGATGCGTTTTGCTTTAAAGTCTTGTAAAGATAATGTTAGATGATGAATCACGGTATTTATTTAGCCGTAATTAACAGTGTTTAAGGCATTAGTAATCCTTAAATGTATTTTTACAGTGCACTCTCAAATGAACCACACTGATTCAGTGTATGCTCATATGTATGCTCACCATGTCTGATCCAATATACAAAATCTCATAGTCTCGAGGCCATTAAAAGAAGCTGTTTGAATTTCATTTTTCAACTTAAAGGACTCCCTTGAGCATCAAAATAGTCGTTTATCGTGACCTGCCAGGGTCTTCAGGCTGTAAAAAGGCTCGTTTTTTTTCCCCTCTGATTTTTTCCCGAACGGATTCTGTGTGCATAATACACTAGTAGCATAACCAAGTCATGGTTTCCATGCATTGCATTTTGCATTGCTGCACAAATATATTTTCAGTAGCATATACTGTAAAAAAATTGCATCATTTTTAAATGCATCATTATAGTCTGGGGTTTATTTAGCTGTAAAAGTGTTGCATCAGGGTCAACTGATGTTGGTGATAGGCCTATAAATACATAAAAAAAACCTGTGCTCTCTTCATTTTTTGGCTGATAGCATCGGGGAACCGTACCCTGTTTGATTGATTGCTTAGCCGCGGACACATGCCTGGCCGAAGATTTATGCATTAAAGACCACCTGTTTCTCCAGGCCACACCGCCACAAACACTGTCTGCCGTCTGTAGGTTCAAGAGCACTGCGTTGAGCTTTTTACAAGGCTGTAGTCCAGCACAATGTTGTCTGGGCTTGATTTAATGGCGGTCGGGCGAGCAAAGACCATGCCCCCTGTCCTCGCTGTCATTAGGGGTCGGATGAGGCATCTTCCGATTGATTAGAGGTGAAGGGTTGAAAATGTGCTGTCATGTGTTAATGCACCTCGTGGTTATCCTTGGAAATCTACCCATAAGCATCTCTTGAATATTTTGGTTGTGACCTTGCTAAAAGTTAAATGCATATATTCAGATGTGTCGGCACAATTCAACTTCAATGTGCATCTCCAAGTGTTCTTGTATAACGCCATATGACTCAGGAGAACATTTACAAATTCTAAACCATTCCCAAATCTCTCCAGATCCCCTATCGCCTGTGCTCGTCTCTTCCCGTGTGCTCTGCTGTGGGGTCAGGGCACAGACACGGCCTTTGCAGAAGCTCAATGGTGCTCTTTATTTTTCTAGATGAGCCAACGGTGACAAGTCATAGCCTTCTCACAGAATACGACAGCTTTTTTAAAATAAAATCCTGTTATGTCAGTATAGATGCCATGTGTCCAAAGGCCTTTAGAAGAAAAACACCCCACAACATCTCACATCCACCCTCATCCTTCACAGGTTCTGTGTGACCGTGTCTGTTTTTATGCACTCGCCATCAGTGCCAGAAGCTCAGTACTGTATCTGGTCTGACGGTCTCTAACCAGCCAATGGTGATTCACAAACTACCACTTATACTTGTATTTTTGCACTGTCATGGGTCATATAAATCATAATTTGTTAGTATTGTACATATTTGTTAGTACAGACATTTTTTCATATATATTGCGATTAATCGCTATTAATTTTTGCACAGATATATATATATATATATATATATATATATATATTTTTTTTTTTTTTTAAACATGCTCTAACTCTTAGCCTAAGATCCAAATGGGATATGCTGTTTCTGTGAACAGAAAACCCAAAATCTGGGACTTCTGAAATACACGCTCCTCTATAAATGAGTAATCCTCCCGTAATGAAAGTGCTCCTTAGGTTATTGGGGAAGAACTGGCCATTTGTGACCACAATCTTCCATTAAGATGGTGTCTGGTTTTACAACAATGTCTGCAATCTGTTCGGGGATTGAACAGGAGAGTTTCTCAAAGTTGAATGGATTTAGCAACTTAACAACTTTTCAAAGTGCACTTTTCGAAGAACACACAGAAAGAGTTGAGACTTACTCATGGATTCATATATGAAATATAAAGATCATTTTATTTTTTATTTTTTTATGCACTTTGCTATAGTGGCTCTTACAGCAACTTCAAATTCAAAAAGCATACTTAGGTTATGAATTGCAGTCTGAACCAGTCTCAGATGCAATGATGCAAAAAAAATATAACATTATTCAATTCGATGTTTATTTGTATAGCGCTTTTCATAATATCGTTTCAAAGCAGCTTTAAACAAAATGCATGTGTCTACATTCTTTACAATTTTAAGTGATCTGCTATCAAAGGTGACTCAAAGTTATGTATTTCAGAAATTACATATATCGCTCATTTAGCTAGCAATGTATTAAATGCAGAAACCAATGAGCTCATTGAAGAAATGAATACATGTTGTAAACAAATGATTAGGCTATATAAAAAAAATTTAATTGGTGCAAGACTTCATCTGAAGTCTTCATAAGAGGCTGGATACAAACTGGAGCGTCTCATCCCAAGGCATCATATAGGTGACGCTTTTGAAATTGTGTCTACATCCATGACACCCTTTAGCGTCAATATGAGACGCAGATATATATGGGCTAGAAGGCGCCTCCTAGTGGTCTAACCCTAACCCTACCCCAGACCTAAACCTATCATAACCGAAGCATGTTATATCGATAAGGGGTGTCATGTGCGTCGAATTTAGACGAATTTCAAAAGCGTCACCTATTTTACGCCCTGGGATGAGAATGCATTCGAAAAGCGCCATATGTTTAGAGTCTAAGTGGCTAATTTACTGACTTACTAAGTCAAGTCATAAATCAGCACACAATAAATGCAATGCCTCAAGGAAATGAAGCCTTTTTGGGACCTCTGCGATTTTACTAAAAAAAACTATTATTTAAAATAGTTGCGATTTTTAAAAAAAACTATTATTAGTTTTTTTTCTATTAAATTATTTTGCATTAAAGTACTACAAGTGGTGCTGCACTGTGCATTTTGCCAGTAAGTTTCGCACGGGTGAGTGGCACTTTTTCAGAAAATCCAGTTAATTTACTTTAGACTACATTTTAAAACAAAAGTTTTAGCTCTTTGCGGAGGTGAAACACAGAGAGTGTGGGTCATTAACTTTAAATGCATGCTGTTCTAAGCCTTCCTAATGCATACTCTAAATGATTTCTAATTCTATATCCCAGTCGTTAGTCAAAATGACTCTGCTGTTCTGAGTGGAGCCGTGCCAGCGAGAGCGGTTACATCCCGTTCTTTAGCCCTAGACGTGCCTCAATCATCCGCTTGATGAGGGCCAGACAAAAGCTAATGAATGCTGAATGTCTGTTTGTTGACAATCCATTTGGCTTTTAATTAAACTTTTAACTGTCCATTGGGCGCCCTCCCCAGACGCCTTGGCTTCACTTCTCGACGAATCTCACAGCCTTGAAGGAAGAAAAGGAAACAATAGCTGTATTATTGCTCTTTTATCAATCAGTACGTGTCAAGTAATTGAACCAGAATCATATATGAACGCTGAACCCCGACGCCCCAGACCACCTATTTAATATCATCTTTCATTTTCAAACATTTTGCATTGTTTACATCAATACTAATTAAAAAGAGGACTCGCATAATGTGGAGGAATATGTCTGAAGGGAAAAACAAGCCAATATAGAGGGAAAAAGTATAAACCCTGTTCTAACATTATTCTTGGAGAAGGACTACAGAAAGTCCTGTGATCCTTCTTTCATCCAAGGCTTGGTCATTTTTTTGTTTCACAGACATACTTTTGATGGACTTTCTCTCTCGTTTCCTTCACGTGCTACGAGAATGATGAGTTTCCTACTTAAATGTAATTAAAATTAAAGTCTCATTAGCACTGGGAAGCTCAGGGATAATTTTGAGACCCAAGTACCAGAGTTGGGTGGGCCATAAACTTTAAACATGGCCAAGGGAGAACTACTGTATAGATTGCTGCTGCGACTGCTGTTTATTGGTTATTCCACAACAGCTACATCGCCTTATCTTCTCGTTACAGTAGTGCATATTTACATATATTAATAATAAAGTGTATTGTATGCTTTATACACAGCGGAAATAGCCTGTATTTGAACAATTTTCCAGAATCGTCATCAAGCTGACTATATACATAGCACAGTAAATGTTTATATGTTAGTCCATATAAACATTTTGTCTTTTGTAAGATTTTCTCAATAAATAGACAAGAATAAACAGCCCATTTTCATCCCAAGGCGTCATATACTGACACTTTTGACATTTCGTCTACATCCAACGCACATGGCACCATTTAGCGTCAATATGAGACGCAGATATATATGGGCCAGAAGGCGCCTCCGATTGGTCTAATCCTAACCCTACCCCAGACCACAACCGAACAAAGCTCTGTGCGTGTTTTATTGACGCTAAAGGGTGCCATGTGCGTTGGATTTAGACGAAATTTAAAGTGTCACTATATGACGCCCTGAGGATGAGAATGCATTGGAAACCCGGTATCCTCCGTGATTTCTGTTCGTTACGACAACAAAGCACTTGAATGTGACAAGCTCATAATCACAAATTTAGAAGTGGGAAGTTGGAGATATCCGATAGCACGTGAAGTAGAGATCTTTACGGGTCCACTTCCGAAAGCCCGAGGTCCGAACCCGAGAACCGAGCGAGTTCATGTCTAAAACTCTGACGAGTGTCTCGGACACGGCTCAGGTTCGGTATTAGTGACCTCGGGGCTCAGGTAATTTAAAATAAATATGCCTTTTCCAATTGGACCCGAGAAGACCCAAATTATTTTAAAGTATGTTGGGCATTTAACAAAATTGCAGTATTTAAAACAACTTAGATATCATTCTCTGACTTTTTTTAATTGAGAGAGCGAATCCACGCTTTTGCATGCAATGGGCTATAAAAATTAGCACGGTTGCCTCCGCATTTATTTACTCAGTTGCTCGCTCCACATAAACCAACCCCTCCGTTTGCCATCGCCATCATATGGATTGATGTTTGACTACAAGCAAGTATTTTAATTTTCGTTAAGCTAGGCCTGTCAATCAATCTTAAAAATGCGACATTTTACCTCATAATTCAGACTTTTTTTCTCACAATTGCGAGTTTACATCTTGCAATTCTGACTATTTGTCAGAATTGCGAGATGTAAAGTCAGAATTCCGAGATATAAAGTCAGAATTGCGAGATATAAAGTCACAATTGGGAGATATAAAGTCAGAATTGCATGATATAAAGTCATAATTGCAGGTTATAAAGTCAAAATTGCGAAATATAAAGTAAGAATTGCTAGATATAAAGTCGCAATTGCGTGTTATAAAGTCAGAAAAATGCATGATTTAAAGTCAGAATTGCAAGATATAAAGTCAGAGATGTCAGATATAAACTATTCTGAGTGGGGAAAGTTTTCTGTTTTTTTTTCTCTCAGAATTCTGACTTTATATCTCACAATTCTGACTTTATATCTCGCAATTCTGACTTTATATCTTGCAATTCTGACTTTAAATCATGCATTTCTTACTTTATAACAGGCAATCGCGACTTTATATCTAGCAATTCTTACTTTATATCTCACAATTCTGACTTTATATCTCGAAATTCTGACTTTATATCTCGCAATTCTGAAAAGAATTATGTCGGAATTATAAAAAGTTGCAATTATTATTATTATTATTTTTTTATTATTATTATTCATTGGCAGTAACAAGCTTCCATATGGAGGCGATAACAGACATTCGATTGAAAATCTGTTATGGGCTACATTTGAAAAACAGCCATCGGTAAATTTTACCCTGTGGTGGTTCTAATCACATCATATGGTCCGGTAAATAACATTATGCCAAATTTTATAGGATGTTATGGGTTACAGTGATGTGTGATTGACATTTTAGCATTTAGCGTGCTCACACTTGCGCATCTATGTTAAGTACATATTTGAGAAAAACAGGGCTGCAGTCTGTGCACAATGTAAACGCCTTGTACGTTTCGGGTCCAGTCGGGTTCTGAAGGAAATGGCGTCTATATATCGTCTAATTTTATCAGGTTTGTCTTGGGTCAGGTTTTTCTTAAAAAAAAATAATAATAAATAAATAAATAAATTATGCACGTCAGGTTCGGGTAAGCAGTGATTTGGGTCAGGTACAGTTTTTAGGACCCGGGAAGACCTGTAACGTGAAGGCAGTTAATTGTTTTGTTTATTTATTTATTGCAAATAAGGTTTTGCAGCAGTGGCTCAAAAACTAACTATACAGTAAGCATCTAGATACCCCATGGAGTACTTCAGCATTAAAACGAAGCTGAAAGGAGGAATGGGTTAACAATAAAAAACAAAGATAAACATGTTAGAGTTCAAAGAACATACAGATATTTCTTGGAACATCCAGTTTGCTTCAAGCAAACTTGTCAATGTATGGCCTCTGCATTTTCTATAGCCTCAGGGTTTCACTTGAAAGCATCAAAACTGTGTGTTCTTTATATCCACCTGGGATGTCTAAGCATAATGACCCACTTTTGAGATAAAATCAAGTAGGCACAATAAATACTTGTTGCTCTGAGATGTGTAAACACATTTTTCTTGAAACATCTTGCATTTAAATAGATAAATTGACAACGACGTAAGGCACTTATATACTGTATCTCTTTATAGTTCTTTCATGTCTAGAGTTTCCCACAGCGTCTACGAGTGGTGGACATTACATTAAAGTTTTATCCAACATGAATACAGTATAATAGCATGACGTGGTTTGCTATGAAAGCAATGGAATCTATTCATGCACTGCAAGCATACAAAAGTAAAATTATCATTGAATGTCTGCTGAGTCATCATGAGTGAATTTATTACTATATTTATTCCTATGATTTGCTTCCATACTACACAATGCATGACAGCAATGTAGTTACTTGCATTAGGAATTGACTATTATGTGAGAGTTAATGTTAATGCTGTGAAATTAATTTCTAACTGCCAGGAATTGACGACAATAGTGTTTCAAGCATCCAATTGATGGTATGAGCTGCATAGAAATCTTCACAGAAAGCTACATGACTTTATTAAACAATTAGATTCACAAAGTTGTACATGTCCTTGGCCACTTGCATGTTTATTCTTGAGACAGTCAGAGGAAGGAACGGTCTGTGAAGGTCTTCTAAGGCAAAGCATATTGTTTGGCTTAGGGTAAGTGTCCAACACAATTGTCCTCGGCCTGTGAATTCAAGTGCTGGTGTAGTGTCCGGCCTTGAAGAGGCATTATATACAATACAATTAGTTATCCTCATTGTGCTAGGGACAAATTAAATGCTTTGCTGTTAGGAGTAGTTTTAAAGAATTGCAGTTCAGTGACCATGTTTTGCGACCTTTTGCGAATAAAATCATCCTCAGCAGTGTAGCAGATCTATTCCGCCAAGACCAAACATGCAACATTGTCATACCTATTACCACCCCAATCACTCGATTTGTCATGATATATCAATATCGATATTGGAATTGGCCAGTTGCTTATTAATATCAGTATCAGCCAAAATAAATCATATTGCTCAGAAAAAAGGTACAAAAGCTGTCACTGGGGCTGTACCTTTCAAAAGGTACACTTTTGTACCCAATGGCTGCATATAGGTACCTTTAGTGGTACATATATTAGCACCTAAAATGTACATATTAACACCTAAAATGTACATATTAGCACCTAAAATGTACATATTAACACTTAAAATGTACAGATCACCTAAAATGCACATATTAGCACCTAAAATGTACATATTAGGACCAAAAATGGACATATTAGCTCCTAAAATGTACATATTAAAACTTAAAATGTACATATTAGCACCTAAAATGCACATATTAACGCCTAAAATGCACATATTAACGCCTAAAATATACATATTAGCACCTAAAATGCACATATTATCACCTAAAATGCACATATTAGCACCTAAAATGCACATATTAACACCTAAAATGTACATATTAGTACCTAAAATGTACATATTAGGACCAAAAATGGACATATTAGCTCCTGAAATGTACATATTAACACTTAAAATGTACATATTAGCACCTAAAATGCACATATTAATGCCTAAAATATACATATTAGCACCTAACATGCAAATATTAGCACCTAAAATGCACATATTAGCACCTAAAATAGCACCTAAAATATACATATTAACACATAAAATGTACTTATTAGCACCTAAAATGTACATCTTAACACTTAAAATGTACATTTTAACTCTTAAAATGTGCATATTAACACATAAAATGTACATGAGCACCTGACATGTCCATATTAGCACCTAAAATGGACAGAAGTTTATCTTTTGAAAAGGTACAGCCCCAGTGACAGCTTTTGTACCTTATTTCTGAGAGTGATGTGGATCTCTACCAGAAACCAATCCCTGATTAAAACCCAGGGGTTCGTTACCACTTCATGTAAGGTCCTGTATCAAGCCACATGAACCTGCATGTTGAAGTTCCCACATGTACATTGACCTCATTGGCAGGAAGTTCCTCTGTGATTAACCTTAATTGTGTTCACTTGTGCTGTGAGCATATTCACCACGACAGGTGATGAGTGCGAGACAGCTGGCTTTAGCCTGATGAATGTTAATCAATGGCACACTGACTAAACTGTGTCCTGTTCTCTTTATTCCCAATGGCAGCTGAGAGACTGACAAATCGAGTTTGGCATGCCGTCTCATTTCGTATTCACAGGCTTCGCGTTTTGCGTTCAGGCTTTTTTGTGTATTTATTCCAGAGAGAGTTATTACTATGTTTGAGTTTCTTCTCCTGGGTGGTGATTTGTTGAGGGTTATTCTCTGGTGCCTTCAGAATTGACTGTTCTCCCAGCTGTTGATGGTACGAAACGTCCCTGGGTAGTGAGAACGGATAAGCAGATGTCTAACCAGGTGTCTATGAAGGGTTGCAATCATACAAATAGTAAACTGAATATCATATGTGATGCGATCTGGGAAAATCCACCACATGGTGAAATTTGACATATCACAGGTGCAATCACATTAGCTGGGTTCAAGCCCTTTCCAATTCAGTTTTTATTTATTTTATAGTTTCAAAATTTGAATTTGAGATTTATTCAAACATGCATTGAACTATGAACATGAACTATGAACTCCTTTAAATCATCCTCTTTTGAGATTGGTTACATGACAGAGATTCAGTTTTTTTCTCACTAAATTGTTCCTGCAATGCACCATTGAAATCAATGTACCTTAAACTTTAGTATGTATGCATGCCCACAGACAGAAACTCAAGGGATAGAATAGCAAAGTCACAAACAAAGCAACATACTTAAGTTAGTTTTCCTGCAATGTCTGGAAAACAAATGAAGCACTTCAAGTTGTACAAAAAGTCCAATTCAGCTAGCCGATACGGTACCTGCATTTCAAGGATGCAGATCAATTTTCAAGCCAATTTTGTTTGATGGGGCCAGAGTGTTTAAAAGGAAACATTAAATGTAAAGCTATAACTCTGATTAGGCTTGAGGCTACGACTCTCCAGCCGTTACCAATTGTTATGTTACCTATTGTACCTTTATCAAACAGTTTAAAAGATACAGGGGAAGATAAGTTCATTCTTGCAGGATTATAATTCACTTTCCTTTCGCAATTCAAATCTTATGGCACTCTCAAGGTCCTTACCTTGAGAATCTTGTTTTGCTGTAGTCCGGCTTTGGGGCCTTTATAATGCTGTATAGTTTTGCCCACCAACTTCAGGAACAGAGCATATGTGCCACCTTGTGAGGAAATTTTTCACCACAGAGATAGAACAACCGCTCTTACCAAATAATGGACGTGTGTGGCTAAACTGAGTCTCGCTGGGCCGGTGATTAATCAGCAGGAGACCTGACACATGAGAGAAACAGACAGACACACTAAAGCCGCTCACTTCAGAGAAAAGACCCTCGCTATATCTCACAGCGGTTTTGAAACAAAGCAGTATTAGTTACTTGGTCAAAAGAAGGAGGTCTCTGCCTCTGAGACCCACAGCTTTGAATCCAGCAGGGACGTAAATGAGAGACAGCGAGGAGACAGATACCCGGACGGATTGGTTTTGGCAAGGAAAGTCTTGGCTCGGGCTGATTCATGTGAGGGCCAGGCCGGGGTTTGCTCGTACTCAGCGGGTCTCGAGGGCTTCAGCGGTGACCTAGATCTCACAACTACGCCTGTAAGACCCTGGAGGGGCTCGGCTCAACTCTGCAGGGGGACTCTAGCTAACAGGGGAAGACGTATATGAGGTTGTTTCAGAGGCCATGGAAGCCCCAAGAACCCATCAGTCACAAGACGGAGAGAACAGCAAGGATCAGAGATTCAAGAACGCTGTTGTGTTTATTCACATCGGCTTAATCACGCTCAGTGAGAAAGTCCCCTAGTCGAGTTTGCTGTCGAGTAATAGCCAGTACTGTCTTAGATAGCCAGTGTGAAGCACTTAACCCTCTAGGCGCCATGGTTGAGTTCACTCGACAAGATGCGGCACTGATTTTGTCAAATTGGGTGTCACATTTCGTTCGACCTCCCCTCCACTAGATGGCAGACATGTCATACTTCATCCCTGACTCAAAAAACGTAATGCTTCTATACAAAATCTTCGAGTTAGAGCGCATTGAATCAGTGCGATCAGAAGTGGCGCTAGTGTGCGAGTGAGACATTTTATCAGAGCCTCTCCGCGACGCGACAGTATTGTGGTGGAGACTTTGTCTAATGCCACTGAGTATGTTCAACACATTCTAATCCTAGGGGACGTCATATGGTGACAGCTTTTGACAATGCGTAGTCATCCAATGCACATGGCACCCTGTAGCATCAATATAACGCTTCAGTTATGGGTAGGTTTAGGTTTGGGGTAGGGTTAGACCACTGAGGAGGCGCCTTCTGGCCCATATATATCTGCGTCTCATGTTAGACGAGAATTGAAGTATTCATAGGGCAGTTAGGGGGCAACTTGGAGAGTCGCGATGACTGACAGTAGTCCGAGCTGTGCACACTCGGCACGCTCGTGCGAGGCAGATCTGGCCGCGCTGCTCTTATCATCTCACTCATGATCTTTGCCTTGCCGTCAGCGAGTTAGCCACCTCTACAAGCATTCGGTTTGTTTCTACCATTTATTAGTAATGATTTACACAGTTTGCTACTACTTACTATTTACCTGAGCATTCAGCATTTAAAAAAGTCAAAATTTTACAGAAAATAAATTTAATTTTTGATTATTTAAAATGACAAATAATATCTGCAAAATAAAAATGCAGCTGATATTTTAGGTATTGTTACATTAAAGACAAATTCCAGTCATTCACATTTTTTTTTTTACAGAAATTGATTGCATTTTTCACACAGTATTTTTCCGTTTTCTTCCGTTTTCCGTTTACATTTCATAATAATGTATGTAAAATTATAAATAGATTCTGTAATTCAATGGTAACAAAACAGTTAAATGATTACATGACTGGCAGCTCAAAAAACTGTAAAATTAAAGTAAAACGTCATAAATTAAATAAACTGAAAAACACTGTTATTTAAAGGTATTTCCTGCATTATTATGATCAAATACCTTCATTGTAAAAAAAAATCTTAAAAATGGTCAAATGACTATCAGCAAAGGCTGACAAACAAAAAACATAACATTAAAGTAAAATATTCAAATTTAAATAAACTGACCCCCCCCCCAAAAAAAAAAAACCCTGTTATTTCACAAGTATTTACATTACATTAAGCATTATTATGATCAAATACCTTCATTGTAAAAAAAAAATAGTTTATTTTTTTTTCTCTGACTGCTTTAACTATGTATTCAACATATATTTGTTATAGCATTGAAAGCATGAGGAAATGTCAGCTGATGTTGGTCATTTATTGGTGATGTTATAGTCATCATATGGTGGCTTGATTCACTGATATGACAGAGAAATACCTGAGTGTATCTGTTGAAATTACATTATAAATAGTTGCACACTTAAGTTTTAGATAAAATCTATGATTGTCATACTTTTCCCCATGAATGTTGACATATTGAAACAATATTTTTCTAATCTGAAATCGAAGAAAACTATCTATTATAAAGAAAATGTTGACCTGTAGGAGTATGACCTCAATAATCAACATATGAATCTCAACAATGGTGACAATCAACAAAGCCTTTATGTGACTTTTTGGTAGTTCAGAGTTGATCACTATTGTAGTGATTCATACGCTGATTCTTGATGTCTATATGAGTCTATATGATTCTGTCAAATAATTTTCTGTATTATGACTTTATAAAATAGTATCACAGCACTTCATGATCTTTTTATGGTTTGAAGACTTCATGGTCTTCATGACCATAAAATATCAAAACATCTGTTAATTCTAAAATATGAATAATATAATGACACGTGTGACCATATATAAAACCACAATATCGACAATGTGGTGTTTATTTGTTTAAAAGGTACAGTTTTTTTGTCCATTTCCTGAATAGTATGAGATTTCCACCCAACAGCAATGATTTGAAATGTGATTAGACAAAAGTATGAGGACACCCCCTTCTAATTAAAAGGTTTATTGACTAATTCTAGTCAATATATTTTAACTGCAGTACCACAAAATGGCGTTCTGCAACCATGTTCCCAAACTGAAGGACCAACTCTATATTAATGTCCAATGGTTTTGGAATCAATTGTTCATCATATGGGAAAGTCCACATCATTTTGCCATAGATTTTCCATCAAATTCAGATGCCCAGCTCCAGGAAAATCTTTCCCAGAATGCCTGAGCATGTGGGTTCGCCCATGTCTCGGTCACTAAATGGGTTGGGAATTGGGAAACTGAAGCCAAATTGCAAAAAATCAGGTAGAAAGGCTCTTCAATGTCAGTGTGAGCTAGATGAGGCTTGACATGGGTATTGACCTTGTCATCAGTTCCGTTTTGACAAGGTAAGAAGGCGAGATTGTGGTCAGAGTCCATCATCTTTGGCCTGTCAGTTGCTCTACTCTTTCGTCTATGTGACTTGAAGCTCTAAACCAGAGAGAGTTGGTCACAGCAGCATATAGTTGTTCTCATTGCTCTTGATTTCGAGCATTTATAAAATGCTTTGCAAATCAAACATGCATATCCATCTCATTTTTCTTCACAACTTAATTGTCATATGCAGTGAGTCGTTAAAGAGCTACATTCTTTGCTTTAATGAATGTGTTGGCTTGGTAATGTTCGTGCCCATCTGAAACTAACTGTACGTTTTAGTTTTTTTGTTTTTTCAGGACCAAAGCTGTTTTTTTTTTTATTCAAAGCTGAATAAAAGCAAATGTTCAGTTCCGTTTTACTAGTAAATTAGGCTTCATTCTTCATCATTTATTGGGTTATAGACTGTTTTCAGTTTTATCATCTTCTTGTTGAAAGATTGTCCGCTCCATCGGTGTTGTATATTTTTCACTACATCTGGAGCGTGACATTTTCTCTATGCTGAGACGCACCTGTGGTGTGAGAAAAAGAAAGATGGCTGACAGGCGAGACAATGATAAACAACATCATTAATTTTCATTAATTTTACAGCTATCTGAAAATGAGCTGCAAATACGTGCACAAATATCATTGCAGTGTTTATCTTCATAAGTGTTTCTTTGTTTCCATGTTAGAACATAATTTAACCAGTCAGTATATCTTTGAAATGCCACAAGTCACAAATAAGATAAAATTGGTGTGTGAGAATTGTGATTAACATAGATGTCAGTGCAATGTCAAAACAAGGCAGGATCGCACCAATCCGAATTAATTACTTTTAGAGTTTGTTATTTGCACAGTCCATGTTGAAGTCTGTAGAATGAGACAATTGAAGGACGATAAAGACAAGAATTGCTCTATTGTAAAGGGTGAATACAAACACTGCAATTAAATTTGGTTGGTAATACATCTTTTAATGTGTAATTTTGCTTGGTACATGCACAGTTCAGTTGCAGGTACAGGTTTTAAAAAAAACTGATTATTGAAAAAATGCTTTAATATCAGGAGAAATATCGGTATAACCGATTATCAGGTCGATATATATTATATTATATAATTTATGGTGAAAGGGGCATTGCCAGATGTTAAAATTAGGTAAATGCATTGTGTATGAAATCAAACTGAATAACTATTAATGATGTTAGTAAATGCACTTTAGAGATGCGTCTCTCTTCTGTATGTACGGCACAAGAAAATACAGGCAAAAGTTACAATCCTTGACTCATTCATGTTGCCAGATCTTGCTAAAAAGAAGGGAAAAACAGTAAAGAACAATCCCATAATTATCCGAAATGCAAACTATTACCGATACCTATTATTTGCATGTTTATGTGCCTGATTACCGATCTACAGAACCGATATTTATTTGTTGTTATTGATTTCAATTTTTATGATTATAACTACAACACTGAAGTGAACTACCTATTTTATTTAATACTTTTTTCAATATTGTAATTTCTACAATTTCAGTCCCTCCTTGAATACAAAGCAAAGCACACTTCTATATGAATATAGTCTGAAAGAGTGCAAAAAAATAAAGAAAATAACTGACTGATTAATAAAAAAAAAAAAAAAACTGATTATTGAAAAAAATAATAATATCAGGAGAAATATCGGTAAAACCGATTATCGGTCAATCTATAATATTTAGAAAGGATATATATATATTATATTACATAATTTATGGTGAAAGGGGCATTGCCAGATGTTAGTTAGTTTATTAAACATTTTCTTTCATCAGTGTTATTTTTTTTAGCCAAAACCAAATCAAATACAATGTGAAGAAATGACTTTGCCCTTTAAATCTATTTTTCACATTCAATTTTTAGTTCTGTAACTACAAACACTCTGTATGCAATATGGACACACTAACAAAACTCAATTCTCCATGAACAATAGTATACTGACAATTGTCATTAGCATTATATTACAACGACAGCTGGTAGAGATTGACCAAAGTTGCTAATAGACTTTGTCAGCAGCCCAACATCAATGATTATATCTATGCTTTAAGATATGGAGCTTTACCGTGGCCAGCTGCTCGTCCTTGGATAACACAGATAACAAACATTGTCTTCAGCTATCATGGTGCTACTTAATTCACCAGACAGATGTTGAGAAGAACAGAATTCTTGGCAGGCGTGTGAACAGCTGGCCGGTGGTGCTCGAGTCTCAGGGAAGCGAAGATCGCTGCGCTCTGCCGGGGAGTAGCTTTTGCAGTAGTCAACTTGAGAAAGGTTATAAGAGTCTCTCTTTAATCAAGTTTTAGCAGGCTGTCTAATAAAATACATCCTGTTAAAGTTGTGATAAATCGAGTGAGATGATGCTGACGCTTATGAGCTCTGCTCTTTAAATATGGCTGGCAGCTCCATTTATTCACAAACACTGTTTGTTTGATTCATAAAGGGACAGAAATATTGGAAATTGGGTGGGATTGGATGAAAATGTGAGGTTAAATGTGAATTTTGTCTTCTGGGGTGTTTCCAGAAAGCATCATTAAGATCGCACGTTCCGTCGTTATCAGCATAGATCAACGAGTCGGTGTTTCCAGAAACAATCATTCCAATGAACATTCGCAAACAGCATCGCAAAGTTGTGTGGTTTGAACAAACGACCTGTGGTTAGAGGCAGTAGTTTCTATATTGCATCACATTTAGACGTAATAAATCCTTATATTGAACAAAATAAGCAAGCTGACATTCAGTACAACCAATTATTTATTTAGAATACATACAAATGTAATTTATGTCATTTAGTTTTTCAAAAAATTTAAAGTACCGATTTTGAAGAGTGCGCATGTGAACGTGCTCTACTATGTGAGAGCGAGACAAATATTGAGTCTGGTAATAAAGCAAAATAACTGAGAACAATTAGAAATAGTCCTCAGAGGACATGTCTGTAATTTATATTAAAAAATCTCAGCGTTAATTGGATCTTAAACGGTTTCATTAAAAGTAGTTATTACTCCACCACGTGCGATGAACGATACTTTGCGACAATGGGTTCAGGGAAAACAGTCGTGACTAGCTAGTTGATTTCTCCAACGATGCATCGTACTGTGGTGGTGAAGCAGTGAACTACATAGTTGTACTGGAAACACACCCAGGATGGTTGTTAGGTGGTTATTTAGTAGTGCTTGATAAGGTCTTCTAAGGGGCCGTTCACACACAACATTTTCCATTCCAATGTGCTATACTTTATTTTATTTATTAATTAATTAATTTATTTTTAAATCTAAACGAGGCAGATGAATGTTTTTAACTGTTTTGTTCACATCTCACATCATTTGCAGTATCTAGTGATTGACACAGTATTAAAATAAGTTAAAAGAAAATAACTTTTAAAAAAGTTAGTTACAGCACTAGTTACAGCACTTGCTCATTGTTGCCCTATTGTCGGCTTGATTGCTACTATTACTCTCCTCATTTGAAATTAGCTTTGGATAAATGCATCTGTTAAATGATTAAATGTAAATTAGTTTGTTGCATTCTGGGATTGGTTTTAATATTTTGAATTGCTTTTCTTTTTTTATGTTCAATTTCCATTTCAGATTTAGTTTGTAGTATCAGTATGTACTTTTGTATTTTTGTATATATTTATAAATGGTTTTAATTTATTTTTATACATTTATTTTCAGTTTTAGTAATTTTAGTAATATAAAATTCAAATTTCTAATTTGTAAACTAAACATTTCTAATTTCAGGTTTTCAGTTTTTTTATTTTTTTTTTATTATTACTTTTGCTTTGGTTTAGAGAATAACAATAACAACACTGACTAAGGTCATACTACATTGTAGTTTGGCCAAATATAGGCATCTTAAAATCTCACCTGGAAAAGGCCAGTACCGTACAATAGTGTATTTACGCTGTCTTAAAATGCTGTCTTGAGTCGGCACTGGCTTTTGTAACAGAGCTCATTTCTCCTCAGCTTAAGCTCTATGAAAAGCTCAGTTTCTTCATTATTCTCGGACAGTGTGGAAGGAACATGGAAGGCACACATTTACTCTTAATTAGGCTGACCTTTTCCATTCAGGTCACTGCAGGATAGTTGATGAAAAAAATCTTCAGTGAAGACCATCAGTCTTTCTGAACCCCAAACGCTTTGATTCATACGTTTCATTTCAGCATCCTGCCACCAACAGAACTGACAGCCTGGCAAAATGATATCACACTTCCCATCATGCACCAAAGAAAATATTAAAGGGTTTCTGCACTGCTAATGGTACCCAACGGAATTGCAAAAAAACTAGATATGCATTTCCTGAAATAAATGTGAGTATTGCTTACTGGTGCAAAACGTGCTTCCACAGTGTCGGAGCTTGGCTCTTGTTCCAATATAGGGTCAAATCCGTTGAATAATGATAAAAAAAGAAATATTAAATGTCATATATCAATATTTATTAAGTAATCCACTACTCCAGTTGGAAAAAGCAGTTTCCAAGTCGTTTAATGTGGTTTATAATGAACGGATTCATCAATCATAGCCTTCCCTAGCACACAAAAAAAAAAAAAATAATAAAAAAAAAATTGCTTTTTAATTTCAGTTGTTGTTCATATTATGACTGACATATTTTGATGGATGATTTGTATGTTTATATCTGTGCGCTGCTTTGAATCTTTTTGTCATCTATTGCTAATTGCTATAATTAAAGACTACAACAAAGCCAATCACCCGATATCAAAACTTTGAAAAAACTTCCCCAGTTGCAACTTTCGTTGTTTAGTTATTTGAGAATGAACTTTGTAATCAGGAGATAATATATTTTAGAAATTACTGGAGTATGTTGTGGAACAACAACAAAGCATTTGATATGTACTGTATGAGAGCTGTCAGTATAATAATGCATGCATATTTATAAGCATTTTAATTATCATATAAATAAAAAAAGATATATATGATATAGTAATGTAATACAAAAATTATATAACAATATACAACAAATCAAAATCTAAAATTGTTTAGACAGAATAACCTTAAACATTATTATGATACACACTATAGGATGCTAACAGGCAGGTCTATAAGAGCTGGTGTGAAATCTGTGTTAGTTTTTATCTGCCAGATGGTGTGGTTACGGTATCTACAAGCAGTGGATAATGGGGCCATGCTAACCAGCCAAACCTTGACCCTTTGCTGGTAATGATATCAAACTGAAGGACGTACACATTTGTCATGCACTACAAAGTTAAAATTGTAAATTGAGCCATTGCCATTGAAGTTGCCACCTCTGATATGGAAATTGCATTTGTATTCCCTGTGCATTATTGTCTCCTTGATGCATTTCCATTTGGTTTAAAATGGAGCTTCTAATTGTCCAGGGGAAGGCCATCTTTGATAGAAGTTGGATATGCAAGGTTATTAACCAAGGACACAAATAAACACTTGGGGCTCAGCCAAGGAAATCAGTGAAGAGTATATTTCAATTAGAAACCACATCAGTAATTATGTATGCACATTTGCATTGGTTATTGCTTATGTGCATGCATTTACACTAGGATTTAACATATCAAACAAACATAGTCCTCTGTTCTGTTTGGATCGCTTAGTCTTGTTTTTATAAATATATATAGGATTCACTGATTGTGAACTTTTGAAGATGTAAGCTTTACTGCTTGGATATTCACAACTCAAACTTTCCAGTTATGCAGATAATTTTGAGTGATTATTTGGGAGGTAAACAATTAAGCATCTGGGTGTTAACAATTGCATATGCATTATGTTTTGATATATTTGTAAAATTGTTGTTTTATTTGTTTAGGCACTTTATTTGAGCACCTTTATCAATATAAGAACATATAATAATATGGAGTGGCGCAAGGGTCTGTTTTAGGCCCTCAGCTGTTTTAAATATACATGCTGCCTCTTGTTAATACTAGTAGAAAACATGGAATTAGTTTCCACTGTTATGTCATGTGATAAT
This sequence comes from Hybognathus amarus, assembly GCA_030378365.1. NCBI lineage: Eukaryota > Metazoa > Chordata > Actinopteri > Cypriniformes > Leuciscidae > Hybognathus > Hybognathus amarus. The sequence continues at coordinate 76,627 of JAQIUQ010002061.1, forward strand.
ATACATACAATATTATCTATTTCATCCCGACCAGATTAAATTGATAATTGATGACAATTATTATTGACCATAGGGAAGTCTCTTTTAAAATTATATTAGAAATCAGTTGTGCTGGAACATTTTTCCATCCAGCTGAACTTATGTCGTAAATCTAATCGTCACTTTCGATTGAGTTCATTCTGGATCAATCTTGGACTGTCGTCTTTGGATCACTGTGGTGCCAGACTTAGAATATGTTATTTTGAAAAAAAGAAATACGGAGAGAGAGACGGGGTGAAGGAGAGGATACGTCAGCTGAGTCAGACAGCAGAGTGTTCCCAGTATAGATTGCTTTCAAGTGCAACAATTAACGGTACACATTTCAGTGTTTGCTTTGCATGCAGAGAGATGGTACACGGACTGAAAGGTGGCAGCATAATTTATTTCCACCCAGCAAATGTGATTTCATTTAAGCAAATGAGTTGGGGAGGCAGCGCGACTGATAGAGCTGACAGTCACTCGCCGTACTGCGGGTTCATCGGTCAGATTACTAACTTTGGCTCTGTGTGGCAGATGGGTACATCACATAATATCAAATCTGATTTATTATCCATTTGGGTTAATGGCTATGCGGCTGCAGAGTGTAACGGTTTAGGGTATCAAAATATAAATTATACTGTGCATCTGCATTGTGTGATTGTGCTTGCAGAGATCATACTTCCACAAAGCTTGTCATTTCTGTGGCTCCAAACACAACTGCAAAATTGATGTCATTTTCACTGGACTGTTTGCACAACAGATTGTCCAAAGGGGGTCCAGATTAACATGTATATTTACGAAAGTTAGAGGAATAGTTCAATATTATCCTCATTTAGGATACCTCATGTCATTGCAAACCTTTTTCTTTCTGTCTTTCTTTTGTAGACACAAAAAGAAAATTTAGAAAAAATGTTTACTTTGCTCTTTTTCATTTGGTACGGAAGCCCTGAACCGCAACGTAAAAAAACGTTTCGAGATTGAAGTCGAAAAATGTAAAGATTAAAGTCAAAATTTTGAGATTAAAGTGAAAATATTTCGAGAATTAAAGTCTAAATATTTTGAGATTAAAGTAAAAAATATGAGATTAAAGTCAAAACATTTCGAGATTAAAGTCAAAATATTTCGAGATTAAAGTCGAAAATATCGAGATTAAAGTCAAAACATTTCGAGATTAAAGTCGAAAATTTCGAGATTAAAGTCGAAAATATCGAGATTAAAGTCGAAAATATCGAGATTAAAGTCGAAAATTTCGAGATTAACGTGAAAAGTGTTTTCCGGGTTGGTTTTCAGGCTAAAGTCTATTCCGGCGCAGTATATTTTAAAACGTCCTAAAAGGGTAGCCTAATGCTGATGGATTGGCACCTGTTGAATTTTCTTTTGTTGATATATATATATATATATATATATATATATGGCTTAACGTTTAGCAAATCTGCGTATCCACCAAAACATAAACCAAAACCCATTCAACTGAGAGTATGCATTACGTAAGCACTACAAATCAATAGCAGCAGTGTTTAAAGTGCAGGCTATCTGGGGAAAACTATAATTATATTCTCTATTACAGATGAACTCATTACACCAGAGATAAAATACATTATTGTAAAACTAACAAAACTCGCAATAATAGGGCTATAATTGGAAACTCACTGTTTAATGTGACTCCTGACATTCCCCAATGCATTGAACCCTGTATTGAAGAATTACTCCAACGGTGTGTTGTGCGCCAGTCAAGTGTTTCAACAATTACCACTTTGACCTTGTTCCTTGCTGACCTTTCAAATGTATTTTTGTTCATTTAACATTTTTTTAATTATTTATTTACTGTAATCTGATGAGTTTACATGCTATTTCCAATTGTGGGTTGATGTAAAGTTAAAAGTCAAATTATAAAAATGGATATAAATAAATAAATTACTAATAGGGATACATATTCTATGTATTTACCTGCATGAATTTGCAAATGTGTTTATATAGAAATATGAATTGATGATGTTTGGGGGTTCTTTTTTGTTAGATCAAAAGTCGCATACAGTATATACTGTATACAGTATATGTGATGCTACAACACGTTTCATATATTCATATAGGGGTCAAAGCAGTGTATTTCTGATTCAAGTCATGCGAAAAGACATAAGTGATCATTACATAGTTAGTTATGGTACTGAGTCTGTATTCATGTAATTATCCACAGGGCGTAACATTCAACAACACTGCAAACTCAGCAGCCTTTGTTCATATTGCACTTATACAGTACAATCCACTAGCTTACCTTGCATACAAGCCCTATATCTCTTTCTCTTTGCACATTTTGTCTAGTCTGTGAAGTTAAGCCTGGCTTTGAACCACATATTTGTGCTGATAAGTCGTTTTTAGAAGTAAAAAGCTCACTTTTCTTCCTCTGAACCAATTGTTCTCCAAGGCGAGCTAATACATGTCAAGATCGGGGCAGCCCTTGGTATATTTCTTCAGGCCTGCTGAAGTTATTATGCGAAAGAAGACCTCATTCTTCGCCTGAAGTTCACAGCGCATTAGGTTGTGCGATTTAATGCAGTGTGGAAATGTATAGCACCGAGCAGGGCAATATGGCATTCAAAGCATGACCCGATGTAGCTTGTGTTTTCAACAATTCGCTTGGCATTGAATGTCATGCTTTGAAGTGTGCAGATATAGCTGAACTGCTCAGGTTTACACAGGGTGTTTGTCATTTACAGGTACATAGAGATGAAGCCTATAAAATGTCTTTTTTATTGGTATTATAAGAGTTTAGGTCTCCAATCTGACCTCAATTTTAGCTCATGTCGTGTTCAGTGTCCACAATTTGTGTTTCTGCAGTTTGTTTACTGGCATGGATCTTACGCATCCACTACACTTAAAGTTAAGTGAGAAATATCTTTTAAATAAATAAATAAATTGTCAGATGATATGGAATATTTTTCATTATTTGCATGGCATTAAGTAGTATAGTAGTTGTAGTAGTAGTATAGCAATGTACACTCACCTAAAGGATTATTAGGAACAACATACTATGTGTTTGACCCCCTTTCGCCTTCAGAACTGCCTTAATTCTACGTGACATTGATTCAACAAGGTACTGAAAGCATTCTTTAGAAATGTTGGCCCATATTGATAGGATAGCATCTTGCAGTTGATGGAGATTTGTGGGATGCACATCTAGGGCACGAAGCTCCCGTTTCCACCACATCCCAAAGATGCTCTATTGGGTTGAGATCTGGTGACTGTGGGGTCATTTTAGTCCAGTGAACTCATTGTCATGTTCAAAAAACCAATATGAAATGTTTCAGAGCTTTGTGTCATGGTGCATTATCCTGCTGGAAGTAGCCATCAGAGGATGGGGACATGGTGGCCATAAAGGGATGGACATGGTCAGAATCAATGCTTAGGTAGGCCGTGGCATTTAAACGATGCCCAATTGGCACTAAGGGGCCTAAAGTGTGCCAAGAAAACATCCCTTACACCATTACACCACCACCACCAGCCTGCACAGTAGTAACAAGGCATGATGGATCCAGTTTCTCGCCAAATTCTGACTCTACCATCTGAATGTCTCAACAGAAATTGAGACTCATCAGACCAGGCAACATTTTCCAGTCTTCAACTGTCCAATTTTGGTGAGCTCTTGCAAATTGTCGCCTCTTTTTCCTATTTGTAGTGGAGATGAGTGGTACCCGGTGGGGTCTTCTGCTGTTGTAGCCCATCCGCCTCAAGGTTGTGTGTGTTGTGGCTTCACAAATGCTTTGCTGCATACCTCGGTTGTAACGAGTGGTTATTTCAGTCAAAGTTGCTCTTCTATCAGCTTGAATCAGTCGGCCCGTTCTCCTCTGACCTCTCGCATCAACAAGGCATTTTCGCCCACAGGACTGCCGCATACTGGATGTTTTTCCCTTTTCACACCATTTTTTGTAAACCCTAGAAATGGCTGTGTGTGAAAATCCCAGTAAGTGAGCAGATACAATATCTTACTGATACTAAATTTCTGAACGGTGATGTTTACTGTCAGTTTTATTGAATAACATTTGCACTGGTCTTATTAAATCTCTTAATGAGAATTCAGGATATGTTATTGCCAAATAACTTATTAAAAAAGTGCTTCCCTTGTGCTTTGCATCTACGAGTTTCAAAGTTCATTTTGTATTCTGTTAAATCATCACATCGTACTTTCTTAGACAAACATCCAACTCCTCACGTTCGTGTTCTGTTTCCCCAGAGCCGCCGAGTCATTAAGCAGACACTCGCTCTCAGGAGAACTTGGTGATAATTGAAGCAGGTGGGAGCGAAACAGTTGGAAATGTCAATCACTGCTCAGTTTGTATAACTGTCTCTGTTATTTTAGTAATCTGCCTCCAAGATAGGTTCAAATATTGAAGAAAATTATCTGGTGTCATTTTGAGTTCACTGCTTTTTTCCCCATTAGCCCCAGGGGAGCCTGCTAGCAGATCTGATTTATTGTGGATCACTAGTGTCAGATTGTGTTTAGTTGGAGGTACTCTTAGTGGCTATGGTATGGTTTTGGGATTGACAACCGTAGTTACTAACAGGTGTGACTTTTGTTCCATTCATATGATGGCTTATGAGAGCCTCTCAAATAGACCCAAGGCCTGGTGACGCATATCCAAACCGGTGTTTTACTCATCTTGTTGTTGTGCACCTGGTCCTTCCACATGCCACTCTTTCCTGGTTAGATCCATTTTGATTTCTTGTCTCAAGACAGCAGTGCATGAAACAGTTCAATCATTAAAAAAAACAGTTCTTCCATGAAACTCTAGATGGCGCAGGCTAATAGGTTATTAATTCAATCTGCTTGCAATCACATCATTCTCTATAGGGCACAGCTGATTGGTTCCTGTTCTTTCAGTATCCAATGAGCTCGCTGCGTAACCTTCAGATATTTGGTCAGCGTTTGCTGTAGAAGTGCAATGCACTGTCAGAAACCCTCCTCCTTCCCCAGCTCCACCTGTATCTACTTCAGGTTATTCATGTGTGCTATATTGTACAATAGCAGCATGTCTTACTTGCTTACTTGTGTGTGTGTATTGGCAGTAAGTCCAGTTATTCCTCTACAGCAGCAAAAAGAAAAGCAAAGAAATACATTGTATTGCATTGCACTGTAAAATTCACAAATGGTTTTTTAAATAATAATAATTTGCATTAATGTTAATAATGTTTTGGAATGTATTTTATTCAGGGGTATAAACGGTTGTCAGTCTATCCTCCATTTTCAGTCCCAACTTGTCACATATGGCACTTTTTAATGCACAGCTGACCCCTTTAGAGTCATTTTTTGATGTTCAGGGTAATCCATCGCTTTCAATCTGAAAACTATGGTTTAATACATATATGTGATAGATAAGGGAATGTTATCGTCATGTTGAAAATTTTGTTGTAAAATTGTAAAATGTTGTAAAATTTTGCCTCTGTGGCATATGTTGGTGCATGATTTTCAATTTGAACATCTACAATAATTTTATGTCCTTTGCAATATTTAGAAATGTTAAAATATAAACCCCAAATATACAATATAAACCCCAACCCCTACCACTAAACCTAATCATCTGCATAAAACAATTTCAGACGAGACTACTTTGGCAAGTTACTTGATTTTATTGAACACATTTATCTTTGGCGGTATGGGGTTCTTGCTCCATAATGAATGACATACAGAGCTTTAGCATTAACCCCCCATAGAACCATCAGCTTGAGTGACATACAGATTTAAGACAGTTTAGTAATGTCTTTAAGCAACAGTTTTAACATGTAGATGTAGCAATGAAATCCTGGATGTCTATACTGTAACTTGGCTATGAGGATGAGTGCCTCTCCGTGACGCTAGGACTTGGAAGCCTTGGTAATCTGAAACAAAGAAGACAACAGCCAGAAAGTGCACAGAAGCGTGCTTGATACTTATAGCAGGAGGGTTGTGAGCAGTTTGGCATGTTTCCCTGGCAGTAGTGCAGTCCCGGTCTGATAGGAGAATTGTAGTGGTTGGAGAGATTTGACAGCTATGTCAGCCTATCGCGGCCAATGCCCACGTAGCCTGTCTGAACTAACGCTGTGCTCGATATAAAAGACAGGCTACTACTGGCAGATACAACTAGACACTATTCCGAGTGTTATGAGGCCAAACGATTGATTTGTGTGAGGAACAGACCCAAAACTGATCACCGTCTCCATCCGCCATAAAGCTCAGAATCAAATTCTGTGCCCACATTCAAATAATGCCGCTAGAAGAAGTGTTATGTCAGCTTTGTGGTTTAATTGTAAAATGCTGCTGGCTCTCATGACTGATTATATCAGTTTTTTTGTTTTTCCAATAACCACACATAAACAATATTCTCTCAAAAATACAAACATGTCATATATGTTGCTCACATATTATGGTAGCCCTGTTTGTGCAAAATATAGTGTAATTTCACCTGTGCCATTAATTTGTTTATAAGTTACTAAAAAAAGCACATATCATATACACTGATAAAAATGATTTTGTGGTGAAGTAAATACTACATAAAAAAACAATGTCATTTACATGAAAAAAGTTAGTTCAAGCAAGAAGTTAAAAAAAAGTAAATTCTATAGTAGAACTCAATTCAATCGTGTAGAAATGAAAGTGTAAATATCAACATTATAAAATTAAGTAAAATTACTCAACTTTTCTGATACTGGTGTTCCCATCATGCACTGGGCCATTAATAATTAATGAGGTTGATTTTTCACTGTTTTCCAGCTGTATTTATACTATTTTATCATTACTTTTGTTGTTAGGATTAGTAATTTGCCATTTTGTGACATTTGTAGTTCATTTTCTACTAAAAATGACACATTCAAAACAAAAACGATCTATCAATTGTTGCCGTCATTGTGTATTGTCTACCAAGTATTGAGGTCTGTGTTCACACATGCGCTATATCAAACGTGAAGATGTGATGAGACACACTGCAAGTATTTATTCCTTAAACAGTGTGGTCTAATTCAATGTTATATTGTTTGAGTGAAATGTTGTACTAAGAAAAATTCAATTAAATAGAATATATATTACTTAACCTTTAATTAGCTAAATAAAAATTACTTAATTTCTTATGTTACTTTCACTTAACTTAGTTAAGTATAGTTTACTTAATTATATGTGTGAAATTTACTCAAAAAATATCTTGTTTTTTACAGAATGTCAAAGCAGCTCACGGACATCCCCCCCCAACCCCAACTAAAAAAAAATAAGAAACCTAGACCCCAGAGGGTTAAGTTCGGGTGTATCTTTTGAGCAAAATCTAATCACACTATATGAATATTGCAGCAAAAATTTGGCAATGTTTTTCCAATCTTCTATTGTCCATGTTTGGGGAGTCTGTGAATTGCAGTCTCAGTTTATTGTTCTCTGACAGGAGTGACAGTGGTGTGTGTTCTGCTGCTGTAGCTCTTCTGCTTCAAGGTTTGAAGTGTTGTGTGTTCAGAGATTCTCTTCTGCAGACCTTAGTTGTAATATTGAGTGAGTTACAGTAATGTTGCCTTTCTGAACCCATCTCGATATTCTCATCTGACCACTGGCAAGGCATTTTCACCCTCAGAACTGCCACTCACTAATATTTGTGTTTTCAAAATTTTGAATGGACATACATTTCAGGTTGTTTTTTATTGCTCTTTTGCACAGCTGCATCTCAAAGTGTAGATGCATTATTTGATTTCCCTTCCCATTGAGTCCTCTGAGACTTTGGCAGATGTTGGTGCACATGCATGCATGTTTAAATGCATCTCTCTGTGACCTAACAAACATATCTCCATGTGCTTGGGTCTCCACAGCTGTGGTCAATCTACAAACAGGCAAGTTTGAGTTCCTGAGCCTGAGGTGCAAATTATTAAAATAGTTATTTGATTGCTTGTGTCAATTCATGCTGAGAATTTGCCACCAGATTGGAGACCAATGGTGCCTTCATGCTTGGCCTTGCACGTCTTGAAGAGGTAGTGAGATGTTTGCAGGTTTGTGTTGCATTTTGTGGAAATGAAAGTCTTGATTCCAAGTGATACATTTCCACATAATACATACATAATGCATTTTTGTGTTTCATACAATATACAATATTTTTGCTTTAAATGAGAAGATCCCATGAATATTGAAGATATCAAAACTATGAAGTCGTCTCATTTTGGAAGTCGTACTGTATAATTTGACCATATTTGATCATATTTATCTATTTAGTCTCCAGAGAAAATGGCTACATGCTAATAACAGAATTAAGTCCACATAAAGTGGTTTTCTGTTGCAATTTATTCCAGGTTGGAGAATATGCATGCTTGAAAAGGTCTCCGAATCCTTCTTCACTGTAGCGCTAATTATTACATACCCTGACTTTTAACATTTCACTTCTCCTTCCAAGTACATGCTGTTGTGCTTATTCGTGAATGCCAGCGTTGAAGTGCTTGTCCCACATCAGTTGACATCACTTAAACGGCTAGTGTGGCTAAAATATAGAGCACAGACACTCATCAGTTCAGGTCAATAGTCGTGCAGCCTTGAGGAAAAAAAAGTTTCCTCTCATTGCTTTACATGTGGATGAACTTCTTCAAAACCATGGAGATGGTTAAGTTTAACAAGTCTTATTAAATGAGAGCCGACAAACGCACAGAGGTTAGTGGTTCTAATTGTCTTGTATTGAGTTGCTGTCCCCCCAGGGTGTATTACAAATTATATTGTGGAACATTATCAACACCAAGGGATCAATAGCTATCAAATTAAGTTATCACCTCTTCATGGACTCTTTGACATGTCTCATAAATGGTGAACTGTTTTGTGCTTTTATTTTCTTGCTGGGTTGTATCTTACAGCATCAGACCATTCAAAACTATCCGAGAAAGGATAGTGGCCATTTATCTGCCAATTAATTTGATTTAAATTAGCTCGAAATCTGGTCATAATCTCATAATAGCATAACAAAGTCTGTCTCTGAAGGAGATCATAGAAGTTGTACTTCTGAAAAGTTGGATGTATTGCTCTTCTTTTAAACCCGCTGCAGGTCTGCTTATTTGAATAAATTAATTGAAGTCACAGTATGGTGTATAACGTTAAATCAATGCTAAACTAAAACCTCCCCTAAGGGCCGTTCTCAAATGACCTTGAGCAAGAAAAACGTAAACTCTATTAGTCCTAAAGGCACGTAATCCACAAGAAGAAATTAATTTGCTTTTATGCTTTATGGATTAAGTTATACCTTAGTGCATATGCATAATGCATATTTTTTAATAGTTTTATAGGCCTACCTGCTATATTTATATCAAATTTTATGTTTTAAATTTTGAAATATGGAAGCCCGTTTTAACGATTGTTTTTAAATTATAATGTTTTTTTCATGTGATTGTGAATCTCACAATGTGATTTTGTTTTCCTTTTCTATTTTTTAAACAATAAAGCATATATAAAATTCAAAAGACATATTTAAATTAGGGCTGTCAAACGATTAATCGTAATTAATCGCATCCAAAATAAATGTTTTTGTTTACATAATATATGTGGGAGCACTTTGTATAATTATTTTGTATATTTATAAATACACACACATGCATGTATATTTAGGGGAAAAAAATAAATATAAAATATGTATATATATAATATAAATTATATATAAATCTATATACAGTATATTCATGAAAATATTTCTTAAATATATACAAGCATGTGTGTGTATTTATATATATATATATATATATATATATATATATATATATATAATAATTATACACAGCGCACCCACATATTTTTGTAAACAAAAACTTTTATTTTGGATGCGATTAATCACGATTAATCGTTTGACTGCCCTAATTTAAATGTTTATTCAACTCTCTATCCATGTGCCACAATAATGATACATAACTAAATAAGTTAATCTGCATATCACGGAATTAATTTGATTGACATTTTTATCACATTTATTATTTATTTATTTATAATTGCAGTATTATTAATGCGTGTTTTTGCTTCAGAGTAAAAAAAAAGTAACAAAGTATATAAAAAATGATATTATTGTGACTTTAGATCTAACAATGCGATTTTGTTTCTTATCTAAAGCTTATAGTTTCGTAGTTGGAGAAAACATCAGAAGTACTCTTCATAAAAGGAAACTTTCCTCCCACCCTTTTCAGTTTCCAAACTATTGGAAATGGTTGTGTTAGTAGCATCTGCACCTCCTCCACACGCTCCTATAGATACTATATGATGTGTTTTTATCATGCATGAAGCAGAGATAAAGAGAGTAGGGGGTGAAATCAAAGCAGCGTAACTTGTGACGGCCCCCAAACGAGGCTCTCAACCCTTGAGCCGATCCACAGTGTGCAGAACTTAAAAGTAGAGCCAGTGTTTTCCTACCTTTCAACATCAGTGAACACAGATAATTAGTGTCACAGCTGGAGCACTGGCCCCGTTTGATGATGCAAGAAGATAAATGGCCAACGATTTATTTGCCAGTGCTGCCTTGGGAATCAGTGCTATCATGTTATCCAATCATCTTGCGCCTTTTCAAAGCTCTCTATAGGGGATGCCCATGATAAGACCATCTTATTAAACCCAGATACACCATTTCAGACCTCTGCATGTCTTAGTACCATCCCCTGAACAAGAGTGCCCCTCATGTTGTTCCATCTTTCATGTTTATGTTTTGAGATCCTGGCAATCATACAACCACACTCATATCCATACAGGTCAGGCATGCATACTTCTGAAAGTACCAAACTAAGTTTGAGCTACAGTGAAACTTTTCTTCTGTGTGCAGTGACACATGCCATGAGCATCAGTTTGATGCATGAGAAAGCTTTTGCATACGTATAGTTGCATCAATTTGACAGATCAGCAGCCCTATATCTGTTAGAAGTGGTTTTCTACATTTGGAATTTGTGATGCATATTTAAAGACATGGCATGAGGATTTGCGTCGAAATCAACTTGAAGCAGACGAATAGAAAAGTCCCGCCGGGCGGGCTCTGTGGGGGGGCCCTGAACAACAGGGGGGCCTCCAAGTGTTGAATTCAAACTGGCATGTACTGTATTAAGATGAATCTGTTCTGTGAACATCAGTGAGGGTAGCCTATTTGGGAAATATATATTAAAACAAGGAGAAACGCATCTAAAAATATCCTAGTGACGTACATGGATCGCCTCAGTGTTGCAAAGGGTATGCAGTACCACGTGTAACCTCACTAATTTTGTCAGTTGCATGCACTTTCACCTGACATACAGCGTTAAACTGTGTTTGTGCTCAGAAAGACAAAGCCAGTTGCAACTCATACATGGAAATGGAAAGTCAAATTAGTCAAATAATAAGCATTTCATGGACAAAATGTATATTGTGACTTTTTTTTCGTAAAATGAAAGGTGCTATGTATGGAAGAGGATAAGGGCCAAGCAATAATAGGAAAAATAAAACTATAATAGGAAATAATAGGAAAAATAAAATCTCAGGATTAAATTCAGTATATGCAAGATTCAACTTGAGGAAAAATGTCAAAATAAAATCTTGAGAATAAACTCATTAACTCAATTAAATATTGAGAATAAAGTCATTGTGTTTCGAGAAAAAAAGAAAAAAGTTGAAATACAATCTTGAGAGTAAACTCATTAAATATCGACAATAAAGTCGTGTTTCGAGAAAAAACTCGTTAAATTTGAAAGGAAAAGAGTCGAAATACAATCTTGAGTGTAAACTCATTAAATTTCGAGAAAAAAGTCAAAATACAATCTTGAGAGGAAACTCATTAAATTTCGAAGAATAAAGTCGTGTTTCGAGAAAAAAACTTGTTAAATTTTGAGAAAAAAGTCAAAATACAATCTTGAGAATAAACTCATAAAATTTCTTAAATAAAGTCATTGTGTTTCTGAGAAAAAGTCGAAATACAATCTTAAGTAATGAACTCATTAAATATCTAGAATAAAGTCGTGTTTTGAGAAAAAGTTGAAATTAAATGTGTTTTTTTCCTCAAAACACACATTTTAAGTTTTTATAATGACTTTAATCTCTGATATTTGATGAGTTTATTCTCAAGATTGTATTTCGACTTTTTTCTTGAAATTTAACTAGTTTTTTTTTCTTGAAACATAACGACTTTATTCTCTAATATTAAATGAATTTATTCTCAAGATTGTATTTAAACTTTTTTCTCGAAATTTTACGAGTTTAATCTCGCATTATAATGACTTTAATCTCAAGATGGTTTTATGTTTGTTTGTTTTTTTTTTTTTTTATTATCGCTTGGCCCTAATCCTCTTCCGTAGCTATGGAATGGAAAAAAAATAGTTTAAATTTTGTCACTTTTGTCTGTATTTTGAACAACAGTTTGTCATGAAATACAGGATTTTTATGTGACTTGCCACCCCTTATTCTTTGAACATTGACCAAGGCAATAGCTTATGTGTCTCTGCAACAAAAACCCCAATTGGTTTACCTTCACATGTCCAGAAAGTTCCTGAGACTGTTGAGTGGATGGTTTGTCATGGTACATGCTCATATGCCCTCTTAGCAGCTTCATTGCACCCTAGCAAAGCCTTGACTTACATTGAACAACTGCCCCCATATATGAGGAATTATACCACCAACGTGTTTACTGCAAGGGCTGAGGGCATCATTCAGGACATAATGTACTGTGCTAAGTACTCAAATTAGTGTTATTCATCCTGCTTATGCAATGCCACTCATCTGAAGAAAAAAATAAAGTAACAATAGTCCAACAACAATTTCACACAAACTGCTTGTTGATTCTATGTGGTCATCTTTAGCAGACAGAATATCTGTTCTGAAAGCATTTATAGACAGCACAAAGAAGAGCAACAGGATATGCAACCATCATGCTGTGCAATGTCCTCGCACAACCCTACTTCATTATAATGTCTGAGTTGTTCGCGTTAACCTTGCTTTCTTCATACCAGATCTGAATTGTAATACAAACATGGCAAAAACAGCTTTCCCTGTAGGGAGCTAATTCAGGTTTCCATGCGAAGAAAAACTAATAAACCATTAGATAAATCCACAGTATCCCCCATTTAAGACTTGCAGATACAAATTGAAACCGTACTCCCTTATTGGAGTCAATAATATTGTACAAATGAGGCTATAAACCAGAGATAATAGCTTCTGTCACTCACTGTTTCAACTGTCTCATATGTGCTTCATCACGGACATGGAGCTAATTACCAGATGTATGAAAACAATACTGTAGCTTCGGAAAATACTGTATATCCCTGCGACTTAAGCACATGGGCTTGCATTGTTGTAATACTAATAATAAATAAAACTTATTGAGTGTAAAAAAAACATCCAATTCCCCTCATGCACCAATGAACGTCATTCCTTGGAGAAACCATTGCAGTTACACAGCATATATAAGAAAAAGGCTCTTAAAGAGACATGCATGCACAATTGCACATGGTGCGCTGAGGTATTAACCCCTTAGCGGTCACCCCCTTTTTGAGAATGGGGTTTAAAATGGACTATTGAAACTTAAATGCTTGTAATTCAGGAATGCTTTGGAATATATACCCAAGTTTGCTCTTGTTTTAAAGAAAACACTCAGCAGATTATTGCAGTAAATCATTTTTTATTGTATTTAAAATATATATTTTACTATAAAATTACTAAAGAATAAAAGCCATAAATCTAACTAAGTTATGTTCCAAATTTGAAGTAGATACCATTAAAATTTAACTTCCCATGAGATTTTGTTTAGGCGTAGTACCAAAAATTGCCACTGGTGAATTTAGTTGTATACATTCTGCCTTAACAAATTAATACATTTATGTCACAAAACTTTGACAATATGTGTTTTGTCAAGATTAGAAAAGGTTTTGATCATAAAATATGAAATATAATGATGCACAAAAGGGGAGGAGCCTGATAAAATAAGTACTGTTTCTATGGTAACACAACAATCATTTATAAAACAGTTTTCACAGGATGAATTCTGAGTTTATAAGCTTTCATATAATATTATACAATTTTTTTTATTGAAAAATATTCGATTATATGATTTATTATGAACTTTTAGCATAAAAACAGAAGTTTCAATGATGAAAAGTTGGTGCATCGACTTTTTGTGACAAAGGTCAAACGCAGTTATGACGCAGATTTTTTTGAGGTCCACTCTTGTCATAAATTCATGAATTACTCTTCCTAAATAATTTGTAACACAAAACAAGAATAGAATGTCTATTTGGAAGTCTTAGACCTTTCCAACGATATATAATTTGTCATAATTAGATTAGGATTTAAAGTAAAGTTAGGCGTCACGGTACCAAGACGGTGACAGTTTAAGGGGTTAATAAGTGATGCTCGATTTTCAAAGATTAGCCTAATTTCATTTGTCATTCATAATTCTCATGGTGCACAGACATTTGTATGGATGTACTACTTGGGGATGAGTTACAATAGTCATGATAAGTGAGTAGTAACAGTAATTCTTCAAATTGGAGAGGCTGTGAGTGGAGCAGAGCTTGACGTCCAACTCGCCCTCTCGTAATGTAATGGGAGGATCTTGAAGGTCCCTGGCCCTAAACCTAATTAGATTCAACTCTACTCAATAAATACAGAGAGGTGGAGCTGGATATCATTGGGCTCTGGAGAATTTGCCAATTTATGGGCTGTGCTTTAAAGTCATTGTGTCATTTTTGCACTAAACTGAATTGCGAAGATTTTTAACAAATGGGTTTCTTATAGTTCTGTATGCGCATTCAGCTGATAGGGATAAAATAATATTGAATTCAATTTAGTGCAATTAATGAAATACTATTACTTTTACATTGACAATAACAACATTTATGTCTTATATATTATTAAATTTATATAAAATGTTTCAAGGTTTCCATAAAATATTAAGCAGCACAACTGTTAACGGCGCTTTAGATTTAACAAAAACAAAAAAAGAAAAAGATGATAAAACCAAACAAAAGAAGAGATGAAGATGAGATAAACTGAACCCTAGTGGGTAGAATGTGACTTTTTTTATTTTATTTTTTATTAAAGTCTCCTGTTTGCCAACCAAAATAATGACCTGGGAGAGTTGCTCAGTCCATTATGATGATGTTGTTTATGGATATGTATGTCACTTTTAGTCTTCATATGAGTGCAAAACAGACAATAACACCACCCTTAGCACACAATTCATTGTATAATGTCATTATAAGTAGTTCACTACCTACTGTAACGTCTGCCAGGCACTGATCTACTGTTCCACCAAACCCCGCGATCTCACCTAATAGGGACCTTTGGGCTTCCCATTGAGTCGGCAACATGCTCCAAGTAAAACAAATAAAAATACTCATTAGGGGTAAAGTATGCATTTCCAACGAGGGGTGAGGACATGTATTTTCTCTCAGTCACCTACAGATGGTCTCCAACAATAATAAGAACATAAAATCCTTGTGTGGTGTAACCACTGGAATCCCAGGCACTGTAATTAAGCTCTCAATTAATTCAAGAATGCAATAAATTAATACAAAAAAAAAACAAGTATCCACAAATGCATGCCTCTTCTAATTGGACTTTTATAAAGTTGTAGGCAAATCCTTGAACAACCTGAACTAAGTTGTTAGTTTCTCCTGAGTTGTTAGTGAAGCGAACACATTATATAAACCCTGTGTTGAGCGAAGGCACTATTATTTGGCGTTTCTGCTCGAGCCTCCCACGTGCATCACGATTCATCCATCTCGTGAGTCATTAATGAAATCACTTTAGCTGGCTTTTTTTGACAAGCCTCAGTGGTTGGCGCTAATGAACATGGCACATCGAAGATGGAAAAGGCGGGTTTTATGGGGTGTAGAGGATGTTGCCTGGACGTTAGAGATGGGTTTGGAGATGGCGTAGTTAATTTGAGGCTCTGAATGATGGAAGCTTAAGGAGGGTTGCATTAGTCAGGTTTAGTGCTTTCGTCATGGTCTATTGTGCATATCTGATTTTAAGCCATCATTTTATTATTTGTGCTAGAAATGTGCTTTTAAACCATTTCTAAATATGGCTAGGCAGCTGTTCAGACAATACCATGTTATCCAGCCACAGTTGTGTACCGCTAGTGTTTATTAGGAGTGCGTGTAAGGTAGCTACCTTTTGACAATGTTTTATAGAGCTTTTGAAATTACATGTATATACTGAAAAACAACCTCAGTTCACTATAAACAATCTAGCACCACTCAGGAAACCCTGGCAACAATAGCATCCATCTAGCACACTTGGATTACCCTAGCAATGTGCTAACAAACAAGACAGCATTGATGCAACCACCCTCGTAGCCTCATAGCAATGTGCTAAAACCACTTTTAATTGGGCAAGCACCACTCACATCTTCAGAAAATGTAAAAATATAACTGTTCTTATTGGTATTCAGAAGATTATTCTCCCCGTTATTGTTCATTTTAATCACTTTAGGGGGAACAGAGGTATGTAAATGCATTTCATGAGAGTAAATGATCCTGAAAAATAAACTATTTCCAATTTTTTCCCCACTACATACAAGCATGCTGTGATCACAAAGCATGGACAAAATGTTCTCTCCATGTGCCTACAGCGAAATGTATTAAAAATACATTGGCAGGTTTGGATTTATTGGATCAAGGACTATTGTGTTATCCAGGTATTCTTTACTTTAAGTAACATTTATGCGGTGTAGTTATCACTCCTGTGTGCACGTCATTACTCGTATAACTCTCTGACTTGAGGTCTCTGCAGATTGTTCGCACCTGCTTCTGCCTGCCTTGCATTAACCAGGAACTTTGATTTATTACTCAATGTAAATTTCATTTTTTGTTTTGTTCAACACCATCAATATAGCAGCTGCTGTACACAAAAGCCAGAGGAAGTTCAAACATTTGTTCATGTGGTGACACAGCATTTTTTTTAACAAACTTTATATTTTCAGTCAAGTGGGAAATTCGTGTTAGCCACCGGTGAGGAGCGACCTGATTGATTGCTGTGAGGTACTTCCAGGTACTCATATACTGTAGGGCTCCAAAGCTAAGCCTTGAAATTTAACAGGCTTGTAGTGAGTCTAGCACACCGCACAGCTATTTACCTGTGATTTATTATGAATGTAGACTCTGCTGAAACCAGCATGTTATGTTTGCTACTCTGGTTGCACAATGCTTCTTTACAAGTCTAACCTGAGAGATTTCCTTGTCCATCCATCCATCCATCCATCCCTATTGTCATTTATAAACAAAGTATATATATATATATATATATATATATATATATACATATATATATATATATATATATATACACACACATCACTCCATCCCTCTATATCATCCATTCATCCATCTCTTTTGTCAATTTTAAATAATTAATTAAAAAGTTCAAATGTATCCATCCATCCATTCATCTCTATTGACATTTTTAAAAAGTTAATATGCCTATCCATCCATCCATCCATCCATCCATCCATCCATCCATCCATTCATTTTTATTGTTGTTTTTAAATAGTTCAAGTTTATTCATCCATCCATTCATCTCTATTGCTGTTTTAAAATAGTTACTGTCTGTCTATCCATCCATCTATCTATATTTTCATTTGTAAATAGTTAGAATCCATCCATCCATCCATCCATCCATCCATCCATCCATCCACACATCCATTCATCCATCAATTCATCCATCCATCAATCAATCCATCAATCAGTCCATCAATCCATCCATCCATCCATCCATCCATCCATCCATTATCCATCTCTATTGTCATTTTAAATAAAGTTAATATCTATTCATCCATCCATCCATCCATCCATCAATCTGACCATCTCCTCCATCAATCATCCATCAATAATCCATCTAATCTATTCATCCATCCATCCATCCATCCATTAATCCATCCATCCATCCATCCCTGATTGTAATGTTTAAATAATGTTAAAATCCATCCATCCATTCATATTGTCATTTTTAAATAAAGTTAAAATCCATCCATCCACCTACCTGTGTATCCATTTGTTTGTTTGTCTGTCCATCTGTGCACCCACCCAATTAAATTGTACCTTGTGCAAATAACTGGAAAAAAATCATTATGTACAACTGTGCCTGCTAGCAAATTTAAAACATAAAAGACAAAGAGAAATGGGTATTAAAATACCCAACTCTATCCCACCGTTAACAAATGAAGTGCTTCATTATCAGTCTCCTAGCTGTCAACTTGAAGGTGACACCACGGTTTATACACTGTGCTTTGCTTCACTGCTGTGTTTGCATTGGTTTGTAAGTCTTTGGCTTTGAGGAAAGCATACACATTTACAAGGTTGCTTGGTCAAATCATCTCAACACAAAACCAATGTGGTATTTTTACTAATGCAGTGGCATCAGTTTCCTCGCAGAGAAAGTGGTTGCACCCAACAGAGCTGTGACAATTAAAGGAACCAGGACAGCTTTAGCCTGCTAGTTAACTCGGTGGTTGCTATGGGGGTGAAGCCTGCGGTAGCCATTCCACAAAGCTTGCTAATGAATTAATCATGATCTTAACTAGCCAACTACTGTTGATTGATGGTACGTGGCACATGTGGACTCTTCATTAGACGTGCTGCGTAGGAGGTTCAACCGTTCAGTGTCGACAAAGCAAAGCCAAACTACCTCACAGTGCCAATCAGTATTACCTGGCAGCTCCTGGGAAGACAGGGAAGATAAAGAACACCTGAATTAGCTGCCACAGCAGTAAGAGGCGCAGCTGCATTGTGGGAAACTCCAAGCTTCTGCTGTGAATTAGATCTCTGAGAGATGATGCATGTCAACATTCATTTAAGAATGTAACCACCCAACTTTTATTTTTGCACACTCAGCTACATGATACACACAAAACACATGGACAGTATATGTTAATCAAAACAATAAAAACAAAGGCCTGGCAAGCTTTCTATGCTAATTATCGAAAAAGCTCTCTGATCAGTTATAATCTTACCTTGCATGCCTTTATAAAAATTAATGAAATGGAAATGTAGGGGAAAGATGGACTGCACTAACCTACAATGTATCTATGAGCAAGTGCACATAAAACATGGTCAATCTGGGCAATGTTCTTCATTCATCAATATGTGTCCTCAGGTATTTATTTGTATCTTCATATACTGCCGTTTGAAATCTTGTGTGGTTTGAAGTAGCAATACAATAGTTTCAAGGTTATGCAAATCTTGAGTAGCTTTAAATACTTAGTTGCTTGCCATTTTCTATAGAGTTTTTCTATATCTGGTTAGTCACAAAGACATTGCAAGGAATCCTGGGTGGTTGCTAGGGTGTTGCTCAGCCTGGTGGATAATTGATGTTGCTTGCCATTTGTTAGAGCTTTCTTAATGTTTGAAAGTTAGGGTGCTCTGACTGGTTGCTAGGACCTTGGGAGTTGTTAGGTATTCTGATCTACTGACTTCCTTAGCAGTTTGTCAGTTTTCTGGGTGGTTGCTAGGGTGTTGCTTGGTTTTTGTTGGTGTTTTTAAAGGCATACTATGCAGGAATTCCGTTTTTGTCAAATAGTGACCCCTAGAGTCGCTGTGGAGTACTTGTATTTAACGTTACTGTCGTAAATACCACTCACGCAGAGCATCTCTGAACACAGCCTGATACTTTGAAGTTATTATATTAAGATTCAAATCTTGCATAGTGTGCCTTTAAGTTGCATCCTTGTTGTGTTTCTGAATCAGAGGACAAAGTGTTTGTTGAATGCAAACCTTTCCCAATATTTAGACAATCCCGTTAGCATTAGCTAAAGGAACCTGTTAGCTTATTAGCTCTACACAGGCAAAAACAGATGCCTTTTTGTTTGGTTAAATGGGGCTTGAAAGCTCAGTGAACAGTTGGAAGTAGATTTTTAGGATTATATGGAAGTGTATATGGAATTTGTTATATGGGATTATTCAAATTATGATAAGTTATATGGAATTTGTATGTTGTTTAACCTCTAAGGTCCTTCTCGCCCCATGATGTGCAGGCCTCAAACCCGGGTTGCGGGCATTGGAGGCGGGCACGCTTACAAGGACATCACGTCTCTCTTCATATCAGTTGCATATATCCTACAAAATATACATATATTTTCCCATCACTCATGTGTCAGTGGTCTCTTGTATGCAAAGAGTATACCACAAAAATCTCACTTAATGAGACACAAAGGGCTTTACCCTGCCATCCAGAATACATCATGCATGTTAAACAGCTCTTTTGATAATCTCACTATGGGTTTTTTTTTTATCTGTTCCTTTTTTCTTTTCCATCCTCCCCGACTTTTCCCATCTCTCTTCGTTGCCACTGAAAAACTCAACCAGTTTCTTTTTTTCACATCACTCATTCCAGAAGCTTCATGTTATGCATTGATTAAAGCGTTGCCGATATACAAGATTATGCAGACAATTAACAAAGCCATTGATCTTTTCTTAATCGCACACGTGTTTCTGTTTTTTTGCACATCCCAGACAGGACCACCTAAAACGTTTAGCGCACAGTTTTGAACTGACGAATAAATGTAAGCATAGATAAGTACACGCATTATCCTCTTAAGTTTGTTTCTTGCAATGCCAAGTGTGTGATTCCCAAAGATTGCACATACTGATAAAATGTATTTGAATTCATTTTAAAGAATCTGCCATGTGAATAAATGTAAAAGTAGATGTGCTGTGCAATGCATGCTGGGAAAACGACAGTCTTGGAGACAGATGATCTTGAGATGACAAACCTGTTAATGAGAATGTCTTCATGTGGTGGACAGTTCGGGTATATTCAAATAGGAAGCCACATATGGATGTTCTTCCAGTGGTGTAGAAGAGCTGCTGAGCAAGGTTATAGCACGCATCCGTAACAATTTAAGATGTTCTGCGTCAAAACAGTCTAATTTGTCGTGCAGTTTTATGAACCGATAGATTTATCTATCCATTTTTGCTGCATTGAAACAGCACTGTTCATTATTTTCTTTTTAATCATATACTCGCTAACTGCATGTGGAAGTGCTGAATAAAACATTCTCAAGACAGACTGTGCATTATGAGTGCTGCTGCTCATTATACGAGCTGCATTTCTTGAGCGTGTCACATTTCCCAGAATAGATGGCATAATTGCCATTGCATAAGGATAGGCAGGTTTAAGCAGAAGGGCACTCCTTGTAGTTCTGCTGTGCAGGGATGCTCTCTGACACGATCTGCGAGAGGATTGGGGCCGTAATCACAGCTGAGGAATGTAGTCGTACGGGGCAAGCTGTTAAGAGGGGTCACTTGATACCTAGGCTCACAAAGCCAGACTTTTCACAAGATCGGCTCAAAATCTGATCCAATTTTGTAGGTTATTATGGCCAAGAGCTGTCCACTTAAGCAGAAAGAGTCTGGCATGTAAAGTGACCAATCGCAGCTGGTTTTTGACATGTTGTTCAGGGAACAGTTGGACTCTTGAATATCTTGAAGATTCAATGCTATGAACTGACTCCCAAAAGTTGAACTGGAGTTTTCAGCCAGCTCTTGCTATTTTAGTTTGTGGAAATTATCAGTTGGTCCATGAGCGGTTGGCTGGCACACTGTCTAAGGCTCTGACTCTTGCAAGTTGCCAATACACAGATCATGTGTAGTTCTCAGTTGCATTTCCATGAAGGTCTTCATTAAAGGGGACATGTTATGAAAATCTGACTTTTTCCATGTTTAAGATTTATAATTTTTGGTTTGTCCTACCATTTATTAGTAATAATTCACACAGTTTGTTTACTACTTAGTATATACCTGAGCATTCAGTATTGCGCAATATAGCATACAGAAGGTGATGGACATTTTGGGGTAAAGAAGTGCTGCATTTTATTATTTAAACATGAATTTTCATGAAAATTCTATAATCCAAGATTGATGCCACCATACGACATCATAATATGCAAATTAGATGGGAAAATGTAATCCCTACATAAACTTTGGGTCATCCTTAATATTTCTTTAATTTACAGAAAGTCTCTATCTTGTTTCACTTTTAAGATATAGCCTTTTGAAATTAAGATGAAAAAAAAGCTCTGGCGCCTAAAGGGTTATAGTGTAAGCTATGTATACTTTTTTATTTTTTTATTACCAGTATACAAAATCCAAATCAGATTTTTTTACTACTTTTTTTTACTATTTTTTTTTTATTCAAATATCTCTTTGTGATTTAAATAATAACAACAGTGACAATACAGTACCCAATAGGATTCAATGACTAATACAATCCTGCTGGATAAAGTGGAATTTGTACAGTGTTTTCTCTCTCTCTTGAGGCCTCTCAATGCAATTATGTAATGGTATTTTCCCTGACAATGTCACAGTTACGGCACAAATTGTTAAATCCAAGACTCCTTGTAATGAGCATCTCCACGTACATCATCTTTCATTTGTAGCTGGATGCACTTCCCACGAAAAGCTGAATGGACATTCCTTATGCGTTTACAAGTCGTGTATGTGTTTATTTTTGTTGCCGCGCACTTTTATTCCTGTCATGTCAAGTGGCTGGCTTGCTTCTGCGTTGTTGCTGCTGTGCTCGCCAGTGATCAATATTTTCAGTGTGTGCCATAACAGGGCTCATCTCACACATAATAAGTCCTCGCAGCCCTGGGGAAAGTGCACTGCATTCAGATTCCCTGCTGTACGCCGCTGGAATCGTCTTCAGCACAGCGTAGCGGATGCTCACACTGACAAGACTGCTCTGGAAACAGTCACACCATACATTTTACTGATAAAAGATGTCAGACTGTTAGAACCCGGTAATCAATTCACCCTTCATCCTTTACCTTTATTCTTTAATCTGTTGATCGCTATTTGTTGAAAATCAAATACAGTATATTCGCTGGCATCCAAAAGTCTGAGATAAGTTGTGAAAGTGCTCTATCTATTCTTTCTATCTCAAATTACAAAATACTTGAACTAAAATGCTTTTATTTTTAGTGTTTGAGCAATTATTTACATTTTTGTAGATCTAAACCATTTATTATTGTCAAATATAAAACATAAGTACATACAATGTCTAACTACTTTCTGACTTTTTTTGTCAGGTTCAGGTTCATGTTATTATCTCAGAAGTGCCTCTTCTTCATTTCCAAATGAAGAAATCTAGAAGTATATTCTGATCACTCCTGACAGGGTCATTAACTCTGTAATTACTGCTTGACAGCTCCTTGACTTGCTGTGATTTGACTTAACAGGCACAGTTTTGAAAATAAACACCCTCAAGGTTACTAATTTTAAGTTAAAATTAAACATGCACACCTTTTTTAAGATGCCAACCGACCTCAAGACCTGTAATTGGTCTGCTATACCTCAAAAGGCACACCATCATTATCCTGCCTTAGATAAGAGGATGCAGAGTTACAGAGAGAGCCAGTGGGGAAGTCAGAGAGACTGTTTGAAATAGTGTGTCCGCTCTGAACATTGCCAGAAGATTTTCTGAGATATATCAAAGCACTCGGGTGCTTTTTATAGTCATGCTAATATTGCAGTCTTTGGGTGAGCGCATGGAAACATAAAATGAAGCTGTTGTAGAAAGGTTTGCTACTAACATGAAAACATCAACTTTGGCAACTGCTCACATATTCATATGTTTTCTGTTTTAATCACAGAAGAATGTTGAAGTGTTGATGCAGTTTTTCAGAGCAGTTTTCAAAAAAGGTGTTCAGTTTATCCTTGTTTTGGTTTGGGGGCTTGTTGCCTCTTTTGAGCATGTACGGCATTGGTTTAAATGATGATTATGAAACTGCATGTTTGGGTTCGGTTTTCATGTCTTCTTTTTGCTGGAAGTGTACAAAGTTCAAGCTATGGTGTGTCAGGAGAAGACATACAGAAGTATAATAGCCTTTGATTTTGCCATTCATCTCATACAAATTATACAGTTCAGCACAAGAGTGTGTTGAATAAAACTTAAATTGCTAGAGGCAAAGGTTTGTGAAGCGATCTTGAGCTTATTTGACAGGTGCTATAATGAAACTGTCCATCCATCCATCCATTCATCCATCCATCTGTCCATCCGTCCATCCATTCCATCCATCCATCCATCCATCCATTCATCTATCCGTCCATCCAGTGTTCCGTCCATTCCATTCATCTATCTGTCCATCCATCCATCCATCCATCCATCCATCCATCCATTTACCCGTCCATCCATCCATCCATCCATCCATTTACCCATCCATTCACCCATCCATCCATCTGTCCATTCCGTTCCATCCATCCGATTCTATTCATTCCATCCATCCGATTCCGTTCGTCCATTCCATTCCATTCATCTGTCCATCCATTCCGATCCATTCCGTCCATCCATTCATCTATCCGTCCATCCATTCATCCATCCATTTACCCATCCATCTGTCCATCCATTCATTCATCCATCCGTCCATTCGTTCCGTTCCGTCCATTCATCTATCTGTCCATCCATCCATCCATTTACCCATCCGTCCGTTCGTCCATTCCATCCATTCATCCATTCATCTGTCCATTCATCCGTCCGTCCATTCCGCCATTCATTCATCCACATCCATCCATCTGTTCGATTCATCCATTCGATCCATCCTTTCGTTCATCCATCCATCCATTCATCTGTCCATTCATTCGCCGCCATCCATCTGTCCGATTCCATTCATCCATTCCATCCATCTGTCCGATCCATTACTCATTCATCCATTCATCCATTCATCCATTCATCCATTCATCCATTCATCCATTTATCCATCCATTTATCCATTCCATTCATCCATCTGTTCGTCCATTCATTCATTCATCCATCCATTCATCCATTTATGTCCATCCATCCGTCCGTCCTCCATTCATTCATCCATCCTTCCATCCATCTATCCATCCATTCATCCATCTATAAATCCATCTAGACATCCGTCCATTCATCCATCAATCCGTCCATTCATCCGATCCGTCCATTCCATCAATCCATCCATCCGATCCATCCATCCATCCGTCCACACATTTCATCTGTCCATACATTCATTCATCCATCCATCTGTCCATCCATCCTTTCATCCGTCCGTTCGTCCATCCATCCGTGATATATCCATCCCATCTATCTGTCCATCCATCCATCCATCCATCCATCAAGTTTGTAATATTACAGTACATCGTGATGAGTGATCAGCTTAAAAAGTGTATTTCCTGAAAGATAAAGAAAATGTGACTCAATATTCCCTCAGCGAGTTTTAAAAGTCCTAACAGCCTGTGATATCCATTAAAACTGTCTGCCATATCCCTGATTTCCACTGATCTCATTATATTATCATATATTAATTTTCCATCCATCAGACCACATCAATTAAATATAGCTTTACTTTACTAACTCTAGAAATTAGAATAAGTCAGATAAAAGAGATTGGGGTTCAGATCTTTATAATGCAGACGTTGGAAAAAGTAACTCTGTCCGAAAAGACAAATAGAAAAATGATTTCTGAGAGTTTAGGCAATTTAAATATGATGATATAAGTCAATAATCTTCACCTTCATGTCAATCTAACTCCGACACTTACTCAAAGCCTGAATCTAACTGCACCAATCATCCGGAATAGAAACGCTTCATCGTTTGCTCACGAGCTCATGGGCATCAAAACCTCTTCACATCCTTTCTGTCATTTTGATGAATGTGTGGCGTGTGGCGTATGAATTCAATTAACATATAGTACTGTATACAGCTGCATTTCCCTGTAAACAATACATCAATATGACAGGTCTATAACACATTTCAAACACGATCAGCTTTGATAGAATCGATAAACCCTTCCCAAATATACATTATCTCACAATTCTGTACCCAAAGTGTTTGCTTAGGTAAGCAGAACTTTTACCATTGCTGTGTACATGAATGATACCTCAAATTATGTGATATTTTGAGGTGTGCTTTTGATTTTCTAAGCAATGTTTGACTGTCAGGCGATAAAGTGGTAGAAAATATCCCATAAATTTACATTGAAGGATAGAGCTGATTTCTAATAATATACTGTGTATCACTTTACTGTAAGGTTACATTTATTAACATTTCTGTAAGGCTATAGCTAACATGAAATGCCAATGAAGCAAATATTAATCTTGGTTAAGGTTTTTTTTTTAATACATGCATATACTGTACATTCTATAAATAATTAATTTTTAATATCTCAATTTGAAATTCAGTCATCCATTGTATACTTTAGCATTGATATATTTTTTTACTTTGATTTTATATATTGACCAAAAACTATAAAGATATATATGTGAGACTGTAGTTCAATTAATCAATTTCTGTTCATAACAAATGGACATTACAGCACAAAATGGCTCTCTCTGTATTATCCTGAACATTGTTTTCATTGTATTTTTTTTTAGTCTTAATGCTTCTATAGAGAACAGAACGTTAGGGAAAATTTTATTACATGTTCACACATTGGCATTTAAAAAGGATGAATACATGAAAATTCATACTTTAACAATTACATTTTTGATGAATATTTGACCTGTGAGAATATGACACACTTGCAGGTATTGAGAAGGTGGTTTTGTTTTAGATTAAAGTGTCAATGTTACACAGTGAGATCACAAACACATTAAACACACTGCATTTACTTTTGATTTAAAAAATTGTCTATAAAGGAGAATGCTTCTTTCAGACCCAAGTGGGCTGTCTGTAATATGAAAACATTTCTTCCTCGGGCAAATCTAGTGCCATAGATTAGCTTAGCTCAGCAGAGAGGTTGTGATATCGGGGGAAAGAGTCTTCTGGGATATTGGGTCAGTCATGCAAGCTGAAGCGTATTCTGTAAGTATTACTTAAAAGGCCACAGGAGCGATGGGGGTCACATATAGTTATTTCATGCTAAGTGACCCTGGCGTCCTGTTGGAAGACATAGGCAGCTTTTACCATCTGGTGAGCCCAACTGTTCTCTCACACAAGAAGGTGAAATCGTAGGTAGATTTTGGCAAGCACTCCATGTTGGCTTCGAGCCTCTCCTGTGATTATCGCCCCTTGAATTCACCAAACAGTAGTGTTAGCAGAGAATCGTGCTATTCAGAGAAACCCCTGAGTCTTATTCACGAACGACCCGCAATCCAGCTTAAGTGCGTGCTAAATGTGCCACGAGATTGCTGTGCTGTTTTTAAGACTAAAACCCAAAACACACCCTTTTGATGAAATTGTTTCTTTTTAGAAAATGTGCTAAATTGCAATCTTTTTTTTTTTTTTTTTTTTTTTTTAACAATGCAACTCATATAGAATTGTGGTCAGGAGTATTTTATATATATATATATATATATATATATATATATATATATATATATATATATATATATATATATATATATATATATATATATATATATATATATATAAAAAAATATATATATATATATATATATATATATATATATATATATATATATATATATATATATTAGGGGTGTAACGATTTTCGAACCGAACCGCAAAAACCGCGATACTGAACTCACGATTCGAATCGCGATACTGTCATTGCGTAACGAACACGCCCCGCCCCGCCCCCTGCTACCCCGGCCCCGCCCAGCCCGGCTAAATGGACCTCATGTCTTATGTAAACAGTACACAGTGAATTCAGTTTTGTAGCCTAACCACCATTAACACCAAATAACAAGCTCTGTGTTTTGTTACTTTCGATAATAAGCAAGGTGTAATTTTTCAGATTCTGTCTATTTGATCACGAAATTCAAACAATAAATGGCGTTTTGGCGCTCTTTGATGTGACGTGACAGATCGCTTGACAAATACTTGGCTCCTCATCTCAAGCGGCAGCGCGCGCGCAAAGTAACGCGATCATCTCTTCCTCAGTTACAGAAAAGACACCTGAAGGTATGTTGAAAGATACAGTATACTTACTGAAAGGCATCATAACTGGTAAAATCGCTCAATCAGTGTTTCAGCCGTGGAAAGACGTCAATAAAACAGCAAAGCTTTAGCTTGTCACTAGCATTATATTTACCTCAGCAGGCAAGTGATTCAGTGTCCACAAATTCCTATAAATGAACCTTTGCACTAAATAAATGCACTATGTTAGCCTGAATATTATATTTTACTTAACCTGTTAATGATATCTTGATTATTTAATTCATGTTTAAAATATCTTTAATGAAAATGACAACTGTGTAATTTATTAGAGTAAAAACACAAGTTAATGTAAAAACTGCCTTATGTTCAGTTTACATGTTTTCATACAATGTGTTGTGTGTTGATTATTATATCTAAAAAATAAATGGCATCTGAATTTAGGTTAAAAGTCTAGGCTACAACATTTAATGTTATAGTAATGTGCAGCCTTCAATATAGTTCACAGCATTAGCAGATTTTATTTAATCCTTGTGAAATGTTTAATTGTAACTGAATTAATTTAAAGACAAATAACTTTTTTTTCATTAAACCACTGTTTAAAAAAAGAAGCCATTTTAGCTTTCTAAACCGAACCGAATCGGAACCGAACCGAGACGTCAAAACCGTGGGAAAACCGAACCGTCAGTTTTGTGTATCGTTACACCCCTAATATATATATATATATATATATATATATATATATATATATATATATATATATTTAATTAATTAATTGTTGCCCAGCCCATATACTGTATATATATATATTTATTTATATGAAATATAAATATTAATATTTAATATATTAATAACATATTTTTTTCATATTTTATTATATATATATATATATATATATATATACACTCACCGGCCACTTTATTAGGTACCCCATGCTAGTAACGGGTTGGACCCCCTTTTGCCTTCAGAACTGCCTCAATTCTTCGTGGCATAGATTCAACAAGGTGCTGGAAGCATTCCTCAGGGAGTTTGGTCCATATTGACATGATGGCATCACGCAGTTGCCGCAGATTCGTCGGCTGCACATCCATGATGCGAATCTCCCGTTCCACCACATCCCAAAGATGCTCTATTGGATTGAGATCTGGTGACTGTGGAGGCCATTTGAGTACAGCGAACTCATTGTCATGTTCAAGAAACCAGTCTGAGATGATTCCAGCTTTATGACATGGCGCATTATCCTGCTGAAAGTAGCCATCAGAAGTTGGGTACATTGTGGTCATAAAGGGATGGACATGGTCAGCAACAATACTCAGGTAGGCTGTGGCGTACAACGATGCTCAATTGGTACCAAGGGGCCCAAAGAGTGCCAAGAAAATATTCCCCACACCATGACACCACCACCACCAGCCTGAACCGTTGATACAAGGCAGGATGGATCCATGCTTTCATGTTGTAGACGCCAAATTCTGACCCTACCATCCGAATGTCGCAGCAGAAATCGAGACTCATCAGACCAGGCAACGTTTTTCCAATCTTCTATTGTCCAATTTCGATGAGCTTGTGCAAATTGTAGCCTCAGTTTCCTGTTCTTAGCTGAAAGGAGTGGCACCCGGTGTGGTCTTCTGCTGCTGTAGCCCATCTGCCTCAAAGTTCGACGTGCTGTGCGTTCAGAGATGCTCTTCTGCCCACCTTGGTTGTAACGGGTGGTTATTTGAGTCACTGTTGCCCTTCTATCAGCTCGAACCAGTCTGGCCATTCTCCTCTGACCTCTGGCATCAACAAGGCATTTCCGCCCACAGAACTGCTGCTCACTGGATGTTTTTTCTTTTTCGGACCATTCTCTGTAAACCCTAGAGATGGTTGTGCGTGAAAATCCCAGTAGATTAGCAGTTTCTGAAATACTCAGACCAGCCCTTCTGGCACCAACAATCATGCCACATTCAAAGTCACTCAAATCACCTTTCTTCCCCATACTGATGCTCGGTTTGAACTGCAGGAGATTGTCTTGACCATATCTACATGCCTAAATGCACTGAGTTGCCGCCTTGTGATTGGCTGCTTAGAAATTAAGTGTTAACGAGCAGTTGGACAGGTGTACCTAATAAAGTGGCCGGTGAGTGTATATATATATATATATATATATATATATATATATATATAAAATAAGTAATATATAATAAATAATATTTTTAATTTATTTACGTAATTAGTAAATTTATTTAACAAGAATGCATTTAATTGATCAGTGACAGGCATTTATAATGTTACACAATGTTTTGTTACAGAATCTTCTTTTGAATTTCCAATCACAGGAATAAATGACATTTTAAAGTGAAATAAAAAAAAACATATCACAATATTGCTACTTTTAATGCATGTTGATTAAATAAATGCAGCCGCCTTGAGCATAAATTAATATAATAATTTGAGCATAAATTGAGCATATGCGTGTGTAATTTACTCTCCCCAATGTCATTCCAATCCTGCATGTCACTTTTCACATATGACGAACGTCTTTCATTTAATGCAATTCATCAATTTCATTATAATCTTGTGTAAGGAAATTTAAATGGAGTTACATGATGGTGAGTAAATAATAACAAAATCAATTTATAACCAAACAAACCAACATGAAATCAAAATTGATCACTTTTACTTTTTTTAAACACAAGTCGTGGTCTTATTGTGCACAAATGGTCACTTCACCTGCTCCCTGTCATTACCGTAGAAAGTGTTTTTCAACATCCAATAAATTCCTGACAGATAAAATCACATCCTAACACTTTCATTTATTTTGTTCTTGTTAAACATCCCATCATCTCACACTCTTTATGCGGTAACCCTGAATTACATTGAGTTGTGAAACCCTGTCATGCTGACTTCAAGAACTTGTTACAATAACCAAAACGAGGGCTCGTTTAATCATCTACAGGTCCTTTGAATAAACACGGTCCATTTCCTCATGGCAGAATAGCTCTTTTGCCAAGATATGCATAAACGGAGGTACCCTGTAAGTGATTAACAGAAAAAATCCCCGTCATTCTCATTGTAATCATTGACGACCTTATGATGAGATACTTGAAACGCATGGCTGACTTCAACAGTAATGTGAGAAGGGAAGCTCTCCATGTCTAATATGGGTCCAACAAATCTCAACAGGGGTTCCAGAGCTAGATGTGGGTTGTTTTTTAATCTGGTCACTAGGTGGGTGTCATCTCTGTTAGAACCAGGCTCATGCTGGGTGGACCCATGATGGGTAGTGCACTTAAGCTGAAGAGTAAGATTGATTGAGTCATTACCTTCTACATGACATATTCAAGTCAGATAATGTCCCAGGCTGAAAAACCTCTGAAAGACTGCAATCAGAGACATTATTAGAGCAAAAGATGACATGCAATACAGTATACGGACAAGTTGCCCAGTTAGGTTTTTTTTTTTTTTGTAGTATGCTACCATTTCAACCCTATTCAACCCTATGTAATTTACACACAATTGCAGGAACCAATTTAGAATGCACAATATAACTTCCACAATGAGTGGTCATTTCTTTCACCGAAGCCGAGAGAGGATTGTAAAAGGGTAATAGCGAAGATGCTGCAGTGCCGTAGGTGTTTGCGAGAGTGTTGCTAAGAGCATCTGGATGGTTGCTACAGTAGGTGTTTTTTTACTGAACCAAGTCAAAATAGCGCAGCTACGAGTCTTTATGTTCTAGATATGGCTCTGTACTATACTGAACTGTAAGCATGACTGCTTACACAAATTAAAATGCTTTTAGTTGTTTGACAATAGTAGTACTACTACTACACAAACATAGCTAATATGCAACCTTTACCGGTTTGAGGTTGTCAGGAAACACACACTTGGACTGACCGTTACGTATTCAAAATCCAATATACGTTAATTTTCATAAACGAGGAAACGGGAATCTGAGTGAAATGAAAAGACGTGATGATGATGATGATTATGAATGGAGAGTAGCCACACACACACGTTGAACAGTCACTAAACAACTTTCCTTTTCGCTTGTAGGTGGAGAACTGGAGGATGGAGGAGACTGGAGGATGGCGAAGAACTGGAAACTGGAACGAGAAAAGATCAAGGCAGTCAATACACTTCAGGTAGGCAACAACAATCCAAACGGATACAACATGAGCCATAGACGAAACCTCTGTGTGTGTGTGTGGCAAATCCGTACAACTGAGTGATGAGATGATTGGTGACAGCTGGTGATGATTAGTAATCAGCCGATGGTGTGACTGGCTGATAGCTGAAAGTGTGCAGGTGATAAGAAGGAGGGATGCTGGGAAATGTGAGACTGAGCTGGTGACCGTGACAGAGTTCAGTACGAGTTGTTTTTTAATGTTTTTAATGTTCACCAAGGCTGCATTTATTTGAGTAAAAAGCAACCTGATCTCAAGGCAATTCATTCGTATTTTAGGAGGACTTTGTAGCAAAATTATATTTAAAACTTGAATTTTTGCTATATCGTACATATTTTACGAGTTGCCCCTGACCCCGCCCCTAAACCTGCCCATCACTTGGGTTTAGGCAAATTGTATGAATTAGACACCTTTTACTTAGTCTTGTAATACCAAACTCTGCCGCTTTGCTTTCTTGGCGCTTGTCTGAAGTATAAAATCATTGGTTACCTGTAAGTCAATCACGTTTGGTTTTGACATGTTTTATTTGCCAGCTCAGCCGCATTGACATGTATGATGCGAAAACAAAACCATTAGAGCGAAATACCGAAGTGAACGTGGCTGACCGAGTTTTGATGCCTCCTTAACCTGATCTTCCATGAGTGCAACCAAGGGGAACGTAATCACAACTATCGCCTTGCCGGCCTTTGGCTTGCCCAGTTTCTGAATTAAAACCAGATTTTGTGCCGTCACATTCAAAGCAGCAATCTATTGGCCAAATGAATGTTGTATTATTATGTTGCTTGGCCAATCATAAACCGCCTATATTTAGACTAATGAATATGTGGTACTTTATTTACATTAGTTTTATCATATTGCATTTTCTTAATGTCAAATAGTCCTTAATCAAAGTAAAATCGTTGCAGAATGTCTCCCATTGCTTATTGCTTTATTCAGAAAAGCAAGCAAACACCAAAATGTTGTTGTTGTTTTTTTCCATACTTGAAACTATGTATGACAGAAATTGTAATTTGTATCTCATTGAGCTGAAGAGTCTCATAACCTAAATTGACGCATTTTTGTTGATGCCACCGTCTTTAGCTAAAGCAATGGATGCTGCTCTTATTGCAAGATTCTTAAATAGAGGAGTATTATATCCGTTGCTTTAATCTGTTGTTTACACACACACACATACACACACACACACTCTAAGGAGGCTTTTTAATTGGGTTGCCACAGAAGGTGCTGTCAGATTAACCACATGTAGAGAAAAAAAAAGTGATATTTTGACTGGTCACACTTCTGGCAGGGAATTTGATTGCCTCTGACAGCCTGTTTTGAATAATTCTATTATAGAGGAGATAAAGAGAAAGCGATGCTTAGATCAAGTCATGTCAGACCAGCAAAGATCTCAAGCTAACTAAAGCTGAACACATTTTTAATGGCCATGTGCTTTAATGAGGTACAGTCACATGGCACATGTTTTCAAGCAACTAACCCACAAACTGAGTGTCTCAGATGCAATCGAGATGTTTTATTTGATAAGAAAAGCCATTTTAATTCCCTCTGCATTCAGTGTACCTAAACCAAAGCTAGGGATAAAAGCTGTTTAAAAGAGAAAACCTGTACTTTGGTGGGATGGCTTAAAGGTTCTCATGGGTTGCGAGGGTGTTATTAAGAGCTCCGTCTTTCTTTAAACGTTATTGTGGAAATAGAGGTTTTATGCCATTTATACAGTACTGACATGTCAGACAGAGGCACTCTACATTTGGGTTATTCATAGAGGCCTTGCTAACTGTTCTTTGTGGCAGAATACCAAATTACACAAGTGGATTTAGTCACACAACCAACCTGAGAGCATTACATTATTAATAATTATACTGTACTTTAAATTATGGATCATTTGATATGGAAGAACTGTCACAACATTCACTTCTACTGTGTAAACTTTAGTAATAAGTAGTCAGGAGTAGTCATAGGTAGACTGATTATTAGTTTTGGTTCCATTTACAAGTTTACAAGCTAAGGCCCTGATCTTTCTTTTGATATATTCCATGTTCAGATATTCATGCAACAAAATATTCTGGGGGCCATGCCATTTTTGTGAAAATCATTAAAAATGCTGGTGGACTAGCAACTTTTTTATTTGGCAATGGTGGGAAAATAGTTAATTCTATTGAATGTGCACTTAAAATCTCAAAAAAATATTTCTGAAACACTGCTATGCATATAATTTTAGTGCAATAAAATGCCACTTAAGTGTACCAAAAATACCTTTAACTTTCACAATTATGTTAATGTGTTGACTAATCAACCATCCATCATGAGCAGGATTGAATGTGTCTAACTTAAGAAGAACCATTGTTAGAAGTGTCAAGAACATCATTATCAGATATCTGAATTAAAACAAAGCTATAAATATTCGATTTTCAACATTGATGAGTTTATAGAAATACGTGTGGCTGATCTGGAGGTGGTTACTGAAATATTTTCAGTCTCCCACACAGGACAGTGACAAATAATAGCACATCTTAAAGTATTGATCCTCAACCCACTTCTGTGGATCACATTATAAAGAGCGCTGCCTGTGACGCAAGACAAGCGTTTCTGAGTCAGATTGTTTTGGTGTAGTAGTTGAGATTTCATTTCTATTTGTGTGAAGAAACACCTGCACAGTAAAGGAAACATTTGCTGTCTGCTAGTCACATTAGGATGTCTGTATTCAATCTAGAAGCTATTTCGATCATGTGTGGATTGCCAGCCTGTTCTCATCCCAAGGCGTCATATACTGACGCTTTTGCCAGTGCGTAGACATCTAACACACATGGCACCCTTTAGCGTCAATATGACTCGCAGATATATATGGGCCAGAAGGCGCCTCCTAGTGGTATAACCCTAACCCTACCCCAGACCTAAACCTACCATAACCGAAGCGTGTTATATTGACGTTAAAGGGTACCATGTGCAGTGGATGTATACGCATTGGTAAAAGCATCAGTATATGACACCTTGGGATAATAATAATGCGTTGGGATTGCACGTGGATTGACCCTTCGTTACAGCGCTGCCTCCCTTTATTACTGTTGCTCGCACTGGCAAGATTTACAAAGCGTGCACATGAGAATGAATTTATTTTTTAATTTTTTTATAAAAAGTGCTCAAAGTTGTACAATTAAGATACTGTTTCTTATTTTAGCTGGAATGAAGTATGACTTTGCAATGGTTTTAGCCTCTTTAACCACATATATAAATACTCAATTTAAATCAGTTTAAAAATTTAAGATATAATGACTTGTACAGTCGATTTAATTATACTTACAAACTTAAGTTTGCCTTAAATTTGTTAGTAAAATGTGTAAAAAAAGGAGTGTTTTAACCAAATAATTTGTTAAATTGAGATAAAATAATGGAAAAACAAATGTTGCTATGACTTATTGATTTGACTGATGTTTGTCAGTATTGAGGGAATGCAGAGCATGAACTTCCTTTAAAGATTTAATAAAATTTGAAAAAATGAAAAAAAAAAAACATACATATGTTATCTGGGTAACTTGGGCACTATTATAAGTATTGACAACGTCATTTTAGCGTACTTTTTATAATTTCTGTAAAATTTTGTTTGATTCTATTCAACCACTGTGGCGGACTACCATCATTCCGACATCAGTCGCCCCTGGCAACACACACAGAGTGGCTGACCAGCAATCAACACACACACACCCTGACGGTCATCGACCAACTCATCACTGAGGCCATAAAAACCCCAGTGAAGAAAGACCAGCTTTCTCTTACAGAGTCTGATTAATGAGAAGGAACCTGCTGTCTGGCTGAAGTTTGCAGTCTTCACTCTGCTTTCTCCAGAAAGCACAAAAGCACAAAAACTCCTTCAATCCTCACTTTAGAGTGCCGAAGTGATGACGTCACTTTTGGAAGCTAGAGGTTCCCTTGATCGAAAAGCTATGCATTTTCCCTGTAGACTTTTTAGAAAATCGCTAAAAATTGCAAAATCACAAAAAAGTGTTTAAAAAAGAGTTGTGACCCTTACACATTTTATCTACCAAGATAATCTTTACAAGTTAATCCAAGATGTATACATTTTGAAGCCTATGCAAAGTTTAAAAAACCACAAGCAGGATATAACGTGTGTGTTTTGGGTCATAGATCAAAACGTGAAAATATTTAGAGGCTTTGTTAACCACAGACCTTATTTCATGCGATTTAGCAAAAACCCATTTAGAAAACCCATAGACTTTTGGGGCGAGGGAGCCGGGAGTGCTAAAATGCTAACTCACTTCCGCGTTTTTGGTCTACAAAGTGACGTCGATAACTCGGCACTCTATTGCACAAGAAATAAAACGCACCCACCGGGTTTAACAACTTACGTATTTGCTCGCCTTTTTCCCAAGCCCCGCTACAACATATTTACAGTATATACTATAGCAGATGGCAACAGTTGCAATATTGGTCTGTAATGCTTCAAAGATGGGGCTTAATGAGTGGTGAAAACTATGTAAACTAAGAAACAAAACAAAAAACGGTAACGTTTTTTTTCTTTTGCATTTTTCTCGTACAGACAACAACATTGTCAAAATGGTCACCGTTCACACGGATCTGAGAAAACGATTAAAAACGCTGTATTTACAGCCCAGTAATTGGCGATGTCACTTTGTAAACAAAAAACTATGTGCCTATGGACTGAATATGTGCAAATTCAAATTTTTTAGTTTACACAGAGATGATAATGTTTTTTTTTTTTTTGTTTTTTTTTCAAAATGTTTTTTTTTTAAATGGTGTGTAAATGGACACATCTCTCTCTCTCTCTCTCTCTCTCTCTCTCTCTCTCTCTCTCTCTCTTCTCTCTCTCTCTCTCTCTCTCTCTCTCTCTCTAGCTCTCTTTAACATTTAACTAAAAATTACCTTATTGCAAACACTAATGCTCTTTACATCTCACATTCAGCTGCACTAAAACAACCCAAATCGTTTCCTTTCAAGCCAGTTCCATCAAATATTTTAACATTTCAAAGCCCTGTTGAAATGTCAGGTCACCACCCTGACTCAACAAAACGCTCTGTGTGGGAATGTCCTGCAAGTGTCACAACCTCGTGCAGAGCTTTTCAGTCCATTCGTGAGTCTGGAGTCGTCATGCCAATGTGAAGATAGCCAGACTGCACTTCCTGTGACAGAACGGTTTGTGGGAGGTTCCACTTGCACCATCCAGTTATGGTGATTTATTCCTGTATGCATTGGCAAACAGGGCATGTTTGTGGGCTGGTTGGGTTCAATAGATCTTTTCTGCTACATCTGCTGTGAATCAAGGGTACTTTTGCTCTTGTTGCCATGGGGACAGTTTAGGAGGTTTTGTTCCAGTTTCCTACATAAAGTTAGTGCCTACATTAGACCTAAAAGTGACAATTATGGTGGCTGTAAATATGGAGCACTCAACATGTGCTTGTTGTCCTTCGCCATGAATTAGTATAGGAGCCATCCATGAGCACTTGGTACCATTAGTGTCGTCAAAGGCCTTGCATAGCGTGTTGATGTTAAAAATAGAGAACGTTTTACTGACACACTGTGGCTATTTGAAATACTATGTTTTGTAATAGCTTGGCGGAATGACATTATGGTATATGCTTTAAAACAACTAGAAATGTGTCAGACGGTAGAGATTCTGCTATATAATTTATACCACATGGCTTGCTTTTCATTTTAACATGTAAGACCAACAAGGAAACATGGAGAAATGTGAAAATGCAGAGTGGTACGTGTTGCAAAACCGAATCAGACAAAACGGTGGAAATAATTCCATAGATTTCTATTGAAGGAGGGAGCAGGGCCGTATAGCATGGTAGAATGGCACAAATAATTGGGGTGGATCCTATGATTTGTGCCCTAGCAACCAACTATTAGCATTGTGGCATACACTCTAAACAATACTGGGTTGTTTTAACCCAAACTTGGGTAAAATATGGACAAACCCAAATGTCAACTTTCACTTTCAGCTGTAATTTTTTTTTATTGCATTTTAAACCCAACATTTGGGCATTTTTAACCCAACATTTGGGTACTGTGCGATGTGTGTGCGATATATTGCGTTATATTGACGCTAAAGTGTGCCATGTGCGTCGGATTCAGACGCATTGTCAAAAGCATCACTATATGACGCCCTGGGATGAGAATGCATTGTATATTTGCTGGTATTATTATTAAATATATTATAGAAATAATGTAATTATTGTATAACATTTTATTTTGATGGTGCCCCATCAGAAATTGTACTTACTATAAGTAACTTTGTATGTACGTCAACTCGTTCTACCTACCCTAACCTAACAGTTAGTCTACTAATACTCTAAAGACTGCAAGTTGACATGTTGCAAAGTTACTAATATTTAGTAGGATGTCTAAAGTGGACCATCACAATAAAATGTAACATATTATTGACTTGTTTTTATTATTACGTGATAAAGAAACACAACATGTAAGTCTAGTATGTGAATTTACTTTAAACCCTGAACGCAGGTCTTATTGAAGAGACAGACGTGGCATATTTAGCATTTTGAAAGAGCGCGTGTGTTCGGGAACTGTCATTATCTATTATTAACTAAAAGTATCTGCCTTTCACACAATTCAGTTTGAAGGTCAATGTGCCTTTCTAGCATCAGACGGCTCACATATGAATCGTACTTTAGAGTCAGGGCATCATATCCTTGTGGAATTGGAATGGCCTTTTGGTTGATTATAAAGTTCAGACTCTGTAATGCATCTACCTGTTGCTCCATTTGGGCCGAGAGCAATCGCTGCACATGCATAACTGTCTCTCATATCTCCAGCAGATGAGTCCAGAGCTGTTCTCAGAGAAGTTAACGTTGTGCTTTTGAATGTAGCCAATTCAGGGCTTGAATTTCGGCTTGGGCATTGCGCATAATTTTAATCATTCCCACAGCTCTCCCACTTGAAATACGGGAAATTCCCGCAAACATCGATTCACTTAAGCATGTATTTTGTATTCAGAAAATAAATCCACACAGTGGTTTGAAAATGTTCTGCGAGAAGCAATTTCACAAACAGCGCGAGTTCAATGTCGCTGCGTCTTCTCTCTCATCTCTTAAAACGACTGCTAAAGGCAAGCGTCAGCCGGTGAAACTACACGTTTGCATTTAGGAGTTCGGGACATGTCGGAATATTCACTTGCTTAATCGGGTCAGCATTGCATCGTGATTAACGTTTACCATTTGTGCGTCTTTAAGTCTTACCAGTTTAAACATTCAAACGATTTTAAACTGTTCAGTACTTTGCAGCGCTCTCTGAGAGTTGGTTTTCTCTGCGTGCATATAGACATACAGCTTCGCGAGATTATATGGCTTAACAGACTAAAACATGCAAAATTATGTAGAAAACTTCGGTCTTGGTAAGTATCTTCTAAACACAGTTGGTTATGTTAATAAACAAACGTTTTTAATAGAAACGGCAATTCCCAGTTGTATGATGAATTTAAGCGAGATATTCCTACCCTTTCTCACGACCAATTCATTCGAATTCTACGATTTATTAAAAAGTGACTAATTCGTACTAATTCATACGGACCTCAGCACGAATTCGAACGATTTGGCCAATTCGTAAAATACGTACGATTTTGCACAAATCGTACTAATTCGATACGATAGAGGTCGTATGAATTGTTACGAATTAGCCACCTTGTAAAATTCGTATGAATTCCTGTGCATAGAAATCTGAAAATGTAATCATTTAAAATTATTTAAACATAGAAGAAATGACTTTGGTGCTCATTTCAACACTTAAGACACAAAATGTCAAATACTAGGTGTTTAAAAGAGTTTGAGAAATCTAATTTAAATTTAAGTTGTTACCATTTTTGCTTGTATGGAATGTTTTAAGTTTTGTTTAGTCATTGAGCAGTGTAGACATGCTTCAGTGTCACTATAATTGTCATTTCAGTTATTGAGGCAGACTTTAAAGGATTGACCCTACAGGATACAATAGTAAAACCCATTGAATAGATAAAATGTATTTTAAAGGTCAGAGATTTAGCAATATGATACATAAACAACATGTTTTAAGCACTGTTCTGATACCACAGCAACATGTTTCCTATTCAACCAAGCAAGTGAAATGATAAACTCATGCCTTGTAATCTTTCAAGACATGGATGATATATCAATGAATTGCAGCTGAAATATCTCACTCTGTTGATTTGTTCAGGCTTATATACTGGTATCTGTGCGAATTCAATCTGGATACAACAAATGTAATCCTTTCTATGAGTGTGCTATATATATATGACCTGTTCTTATTGACAGCAGACACATTTCTTGCACCTAAGAATGTGTTGCAGAACGACTTTTAGTAGAGATATTATCAAGTTGAATGGGCTTATTAGTGATGTTTGCGAAGGCAGGCATTCATAGGAAGCTTGGCATGCATTGTCTGGCAATTGCCAATAACCTGACATCTGTGCTGTATTGTACGTCTTACTGTTAAGAAAGTATCTGCTCAGAACGCAAATGTAAATGTACCAAGAATCGGTTGAGAAAAAAGAGGCGAAACCACAGTCGCACTTCCAGTGGTGTTTATTGGGATTTTTATTAAATGCTTAAGGGTGGTACATCAATGAATAAAACATTATAATGAGTTCCCCTTAGGGGATTATGGAAATGGAAATGTAATAAGTATAGAGTGCTTGGATGAAATATTCTGTTGCTGTCATGAGGCTTGTGTTGAGGGTGTTGTTCAGAAAGACTATGTTTCCTGATGCTGATAAACGGCTGTGCACATTGCTGCCTCACACTGTTAGATGATTAAATACACGCCTCTTGGCAGAAATTACAAACAAGCCATGAATTCAGAACATGTTTGTAATAATCATACATTGCTCTCAATGTTAGGAACTATATGTCATTGCAGCAAAGACAAAAAAGCTTAGTCAAGCAAATAGATGTCTTCCTTACGTAATGATGCAGTGCACCCAATAGTTCATATTTTTCCTGGCTAAGTGCGTCATTGGTTTATGTTGAATTAGAATAATTTGTTTTAGACCTGTGTATAAAGCCAGCTGCATGTGAACGTAAACGCTTCTACAGTAGATAAACAAGGTTCATTTCACACACGGTTGGTTGTAAAATGTACCAGAATGCAATCTATAAAGGATTGCAATTGTTTGCTCTGGCAGAAGGGGCACTGTGACGGTCATTAGCATCATCTTTATTATTCTACTGCATGTTGCAACTACTGTTATGGAACAAGTTAAAGTCTGTACTCAATGATGAGTGCTTTGTGCACATGACATGCGAGAAAACGAATTTGTAGTTTGTTGTCGCCACGACTTTCAACAATTCGCAAGCCACGACTTACTGATGTGTCAGCACGTTTTACTTGTTCGTTCCCTCGTTTTAAGTAAATTGTGCATGCAATTTAATATTTTGTTTCCTTGTTTTACTAAATCATGGCCACATTGTTACAATTTGAACCCTTTAGTTAAATCTAACTAGGGAACGAATTCAGAAAACACGAACTTTTGACATTTCGTCTACATCCAACGCACATGGCACCCTTTACCCGTCAATATGAGACGCAGATATATATGGGCCAGTGGGCGCCTCCTAGTGGTCTAACCCTAACCCTACCCCAGCCCAGACCTAAACCTACCCATAACCGAAGCGTGTTATATTGACGCTAAAGGGTGCAATGTCAAAAGTGTCACCTATATGACGCCCTAGGATGAAAATGCGTTGCGTTAATCAAGGTTAAAGTTAATTTATAATTGCAGTTAGTTAATGTTAAAAAAGTTATATATGTTTAAAATTGTTAATTGTTTGGTCTAAGATAGTTATAGTAGTTTTTATTTTAGTTTTTTTTTTTCATATTTTTTTAAATTATAGGCAACATTTCTCATTTCTGTTTAGTTTGTTTTTCATCTAATAAACGATATATATTAAGATTTTGGTTAGTTGAAATAAAGCTAATAATAATAATTTTATATATATATATAACACACATATATAACACCAAAACCACACACAAACACCCAATTTAATCCTTTAGGGATGTTGACCTTGTCATGTGTATGCAGACTGAATACCATTTAACTTTCCAGAGGCCCCAGTGTACATTTAAGGCGGTCCTCAGTTTTTAAATTATAGGCAACATTTCTCAGTTTCTGTTTAGTTTGTTTTCATCTAATAAACGATATATATTAAGATTTTGGTTACAGTTGAAATAAAGCTAATAATAATAATTATATATATATATATATATATATATATATATATATATATATATATATATATATATATATATATATATATATATATATATATATATATATATATATATATATATATATATATATATGTTTTTATTTATTTTTATTTTTTTAATTTTTTTTTATTATTATTAGCTTTATTTCAACTAACCAAAATCTTTATTGATTGTTGTAGGTTTAGTTAATAATCTGGTTCAAGCTATGCATCCAGTTCATTAATTAAGGCCCAAACCAAACTCTTTTGTTACTGAATAAGACAGAGAATCATATTATATGTTTACATATTGTGTGACTAATTCCAATCCCACTATAAAATATAGGAACTTAAGAACTATTTACAACAAATATTTACTATTTACAACTTTACAAAAAAAGTTGGATTAACTAAGACAGTAGAGTGTACCCCACTAGATGTCAATAATTGTTCTACTTGCTTGCTTTGAAAAAGGACACTTGGATGTTGCAGTGAGAAGTCAGAATTAATTAAAGTTAACATGATCAGAAACTTTGCGTATTGAATGCACAATAGGTGAAATTAACTTTCCCACAAGCAGACAGTATACAGTACACCCGATTGTCTTCTCGTTGAATAGAAGTGCCATTTATTTTGCTACAAAGAGGCAAAGAAATGAAAACAAGTCGGACCTCATAATGAGCGTCCTATCGAGGGCGGTTTTAATTAATTTCATTTCATACTGGGCGCAATCACAGTTATCAAAGGCTTCCAGTTCTCTTCAGCCCTGAGTGCAATTAGAGAGTTTAGTCTGTCAAATTGAATGGCCCGGTGGTCGAAACATGATTGTGTGATAAATCGCAATGACTAGAGGTCTATGAGAGGCCAGGACATGTCCTATTCATTTTAGGACTGATTTTAAAGGCCAATGGGGCAAAGACTACATTATTATTGAATCCATTCAGTCTGATCACCAATAGCTGCCATGCAAACTACAACATGACCTTATTTCTCACAAAATGCGGAGATGCGTGGCTGTATCGGTCTCTATTCAATAGTCATGCCGGAAGCCTTAAATAAAACCCGGCCGAAACACCGTGGCATTTCTAATAGATCCCTATGGCCCATAATGCCATATTAATTAACCTTTTCTGCGGTTCTGATGCGCGGCCAATTATTCACGTGTACGACGAGGTGCAGTCCATCATTTGGGATGTAAAATATGTGACGTGACAAACACTCTCTTATTGGTATGCGTGGGTTCCGGGTGGTTCGTCACCGTTTTTATGTTTCTCTTTGATGGGAGTTCATCATAGGAAAATACTGCAGAGAAATAACTCATGAATCCCATTAGCTGACGTTGTATTATGCATGGAGCTCCATGAGGACTATGATAAAGTCTCTTGTTGGAAATTACTTTTGATAAAGGTCATACGGTTAAACACTTG
This sequence comes from Hybognathus amarus, assembly GCA_030378365.1. Lineage (NCBI taxonomy): Eukaryota > Metazoa > Chordata > Actinopteri > Cypriniformes > Leuciscidae > Hybognathus > Hybognathus amarus. The sequence continues at coordinate 120,227 of JAQIUQ010002061.1, forward strand.
CTGGATGCCTCATATATATTCAATTTGCCAGGGCTGCGGTTCAGCTTGAAAATTCTGTTTAGGTGAAAATTCACCTTTCACAAAAATTAATTTGATTTAATTTTCCTTTGCCTTTTTATTGCTCGTTCGGTTTTAGCTTTTGCATATTGAACTCTGAGGACCCATCTATTCATTTGTGTGGTTACTGTACTTGAAACAAACTCGGTTGAATCGTAAATTACATGGAGATTTATAACTTTACTATACCTGAAACCAAAAACCTTTTTGACTACTTTTTTTGTACAGTTTAGATCTTAAAGTCAACATGAAATCAAAACAGGCATGTTCCTTATTGTGCAAGATTAATCCATCTATGGTTGTCCAAAGAAAAACTTGCTTCATTTCACCATGTTTTACCCATTCGAGCAAATCCACCATGTTCTCGTATATAATGGACACTTTTGAGTTCCCAATGGATATAGATTTCTCAATGAATAACCTGTTATATATATAACCCCTCATAATTGATGCATTGCTTGCTGCAAACGTCCTGTTAATGACACTCCGCGCTCGAGTATACTTGGAAAGCTGTACAAACCCGTGTATGAAAGAGACGTAGAAGACCACAGAAATTATAGTATACCCTGGCCTTTAGTGGAATGAGATCCCAAACCACACACACACACAAACACCCAATTTAATCCTTTAAGGATGTTGACCTTGTCATGTGTATGCAAACTGAATACCATTTAACTTCCAGAGGCCCCAGTGTGCATTTTCGGGGCGGTCCTCAGTTTATCTCGCTTTTGCATCCCCGTCCATCTTTTTACTATCACATAATCTTGCATAAAGCAATCGGTAGTTCACTCCCACATCCCCATCGTGTGTGGACTCAATGTTGAACACTGAGGACATTCTCCCTTTAGAACATGGATTATTCTCAGTTCCCGTCCCCGAGTAAATGCCAAGGGTGTTCATTTATCAGGCCAAACACCAGGCAGTTGTCTGAACTTTCGCCTACCTTAGCAATGATGGAGGGCCTATTTGTGTTAAAGTGCTTTAAATATTGAATCCAAGGCACTGCAATGAGGAGAGAGAGAGAGAGAGAGAGAGAGAGAGAGAGAGAGAGAGAGAGAGAGAATTCTTAATGTTTTGAATTGGGAAGGGTGCCAAGGGGCCTTTCTGAATGAAGAACAAGTAATGCATGACTATTTCTTCAGTCCCCATAGATGTCAGCATTTGAAACTGCTTCCAAACGTATCTGGATTATGGATTCTGCAGTTATATTTGCATTTTTATTTATCTCATTCGAGTTTAAATGTTTATGTAGAATTTCAACACTTGCTTTAGGAATTGTTCACTTGTAAAAGACAATTGTGTCATTGTAAACTCTCATGCTTTTTTCCCTATCCACCAAAAAAAGAAAACTTTATATTTATTTTTTAAACTCAAACTTTTCAAATATCAGTCTGTTTTTCACACAAAAGCTATATGACTAAAGAAGACATACATCTACTTTTATGACTTATGTTTTGCTTTTAAAGGGGTGATGAACGGAGAAATCAAATTTTCCTTGAGCTTTTGACATCTAAGAGGTCATCATATTATAAGAATATCCTGTAAGTTTCAGAACTGAAAACGTCCTTGTTAGTCCGATAAAAGCTTTTATTGACACCAGCCTCAACAAACGACTCGATTTTAAAAGTGGGGAAATATGACGTCAAAGATGATAAAACCCCACCCCGCAGAAGAAGATCAACACCTACTTCAACACGGGCGGTTTAGCCCCGCCCACCCGATTCGCGCATTACACGCATAGCTAAGTAGCCTAACATACATGCCTACCTCGTAATGACAAACCGGATCGAGCTACTGAGCAATACAGAATATTTTGCAGCGCATAAGCTTCCTGTGGATTCCAATAGGACTGCATGGATAAACTTTATTTTTAATGACGTTCCAGCTGATGAGGGTAAAAAATCGTCGTCTGTTCGCTTCATTTCACTGAGGATTGTTTTGTAAACAAGACTGGATTTGCAGACCGATTAAGAGTAAAGAGACGGTGCTGTGCCGTCTATATTGGATCTGACAGGAATTGTGCAACACACGGACTCTTGGTCGAACATGTATGGGCGAATCCGGTTGCCATTTTACAACATTGGACGTTTTCCCCACGTGCACCGACGGGTGAGTTAAACTCATTATAATATGCAAAACTGTTATCCACTCACAGCAGTGGGCGTTTACTTCCAAGTCTTTAGTGCGACACGCCCATAAAAACCGACCGTTTTTCAGGTAGGCTCACAACTTGGGTACAGAAATAGCCTATTTCTTATTCATTTTGATGTTTTTGAATGCAAAAACCAAGCGAACGTCATAAATTGACCTCAGACAACAATATAATACAATTTAAAAAGCCAGTTCATGACCCCTTTAATAGCTTGATAGATGTAAAATGTAAAAAAGGATGTTTATTTATGTTTTGAGGAAAGAAACTAACAAAATCGAGGAGTTGCTATTTATTTAATAAAAACATTGTTTCGTAAATGAATGCAGATCTGACTTCCCAGCAGTGATGGAGTGCTCTTTAATATGTTTAATAAAAGAGTTATTTCCCTCTGACATGCTGAACTATATTAATACCTAAATGAATGAGAAAAACAAAAAACAAAGAAGGAAAACATAGAGGAAAGGACTCCGGTGTGTTATTAGCAGTACTATAACACAATAGCGTTCACTGAAAACACAACATTAATAGAAATATTCATGCATTTTTTTTCATTCCATTTGGAACTGGAAAAAAATATCAAAATGTTTGCACATAACAATGTTGAACATTTACATCATTCATCCATTAACATTAATTGATTTAGCAGATACTTTTATCCAATACGACTAGCAGTGTAGTCATGTTAAAAACTTTGCTTTGAGAATATTATGATTAGTAGCACTATTAATTTAAGCAGCTTTTGGCTTAATGTAGCGTAATACTCATTTGTATTGTTTTTCTGTATCAGATACGAGAAAGGCATTTGTGTTTACAGACTGTCTGTTAATAATTTGTTCTTGTTTGTAACTTCCAACGACTTAACATCACATATATAGTGTATATATATATATTACAATACACATCATCTTGTATAATCTGGATGTGTCTGGGTGTGTGGTCAGGCAAAATGTCCTTTTCTGTCAATTAGCCGTCCAAAAACTCTTGCAGGAGGGCAGAATCCAGCCTGGATCTCAAAGGTGAACAACATCGCCTGGCTTTCATCAAAACAGTCACAGTGACACGGCCTCTGAAAGTTACCGCATGTTCAGATACCGCCTTGATCTTCCCCTCAACCTTTAATCTTTTTTTTTTTCCTCTCAAAGTGTGTGAGTTTCCTGCTATATTCAGCTATTCCTTAACGTCATTAAACATGCACATATCAAGCAAGCAGAAAAGCACACATTATGAAATCCAACATCCCTCATGCTCATTAAAAAGATTATACAAATTTACATCACAAATACTCTTTCTTCTTAAGATAGGCTATGTTGAGTAGAATTAATAAAAAGGTATCATCTTTACACAATTGAACCAAAGTTCATTGCACTAGTTCTACTGTAATTAATTTATGGTTTATATAAAGATTTTGGTGAATCTGTTTGAAGGGGGTTTATTTATTGATTTATTTTTCGTTTCTTTTGGTATTTCATGTTTTATTTTATTTTTTTATTTTTTTAAATAACATGTTTGGTCACAAACACATTCTTCAGCCCCCTCCACAGTCACACACACACACACACACATTGTATACTACTGTTGAGAAAATGATTTATAAACACCATCAGTGTATGTTATCTTTCAGACTGAGGCTTAGGCATGTCTGTTCTCCAGAGATCATTTATAATATAATGTATCTCTGTTGTTTTCTTCTTTTTGAAACATTTTCTTATTACTCATATCTGATGGATTTGACTGTAGATGTTTCACTGTTGAAATGTAGCTATATTTCTACTCTCTGCGTTTCTCAGATGTGATAAAGCACAGTGGGTGAAGTTAGATGGATCAGTGATGCGGTGAGGTCACGTCGACCTCCTCAGCCTCGACTCTTCTACTTTCTTTATCGCTTTTGTTCGTTATATTTACATTATGGCTTCAGACATCAGAGACTCAAGCTAAGACAGAAGACTAAATCGCGTGTTCCCATGGGAACTGAAGGATGTACATATGGCTTGATAACTCCTCATCCACCTTCACATGGTTATCCATGTTAAGTGATAGATGTCATGCTGTTGCCCCTAGTGACCTCATATATGCTGTCATATGACGTCTAATAATTTTGACATTTTGTAAATCTGTCAACCTCACTACAGCTAAATAATGTTAGGCAATAATCAAGCATGCTTTCAGAGGGTTCAGTGCTTAATTTCACACACATATATATATATATATATGTGTGTGTGTGTGTGTATATATATATATATATATATATATATATATATGTGTGCGTGCTGTACAAACGAATAAAATATTTAATCGCGATTAATCGCATTAATGTCATAGTTAACTCAGCGATTAATCGCACATTTTTATCTATTCTTAATGTCTTTTGATTTCTTTTTGTTACATTTTTTCTCATTTTAATGCTCTTATCAACATGGAAAAGTGGATTGGCTTGTTTAGTGCAAATGTTTTTTTTTATTATTATTATTGAAAATAACATTGGAATTGTGTTCAATTTCACTCTAACATATATAGCCTAAATAATCTCTCACACAATGCAACACTGTCCATCAATAAAAGGGTGAAAGAATACTTGACGAGGTCCTGATATTGACGAGGAGGTGGAGAATATTGCATGCATCTGTCGTTTGTGTGTGTGTGTGTGCTTGCTTTGGCCATCATCAAGTGGTGTTTCAGGCTGGAACGTGCTGCGATGATGATAGCTCAGTTCATAATGACAAAACATACAGATCGCTTTGGTCTTGTCAATGGGACAATTTGGCAACTTTTTAAAAGTAAACTTTACATTCAGAATCTCATTGGCATCCATTTCGGCGTCTCCGCTCGTCATCCACTCAAAACATAACGTTACTATTTGGCCGGCTCGCAAGCTGAAACGAGTGTGTGCGGCACAAAACGTCCTCGCGCTGCGCTCTGAAACCCATTCATAGCTTGCGCCGCGCGAGGACGTTTCGTTGCTTCTTCGACCAAAGCGCAAGCGGATCTAGCTGCAGCCGGAAACAAACATCAGGCACGCCGCACACACTCGTTTGGGCTTGCGAGCCGGCTTTGAGTGAATGACGAGGCGCAGAGACGCTGAAATGGATCAGGGACGCATGCCGCGTCCTGTTGCAAAAGTATGTGAAAAAACTACAAAGTTTGCTAGGACAAAAGACCGTTAATCGCGCAGATAAAAAATTAACGCCGTTAAAATGGGTTTGCATTCACACGCCGTTAATGACGCGTTTATCTGACAGCTCAATATATATATATATATATATATATATATATATATATATATATATATATATATATATATTAGTGCTGTCAAATGATTAAAATATTTAATCGTGATTAATCGCATTAATGCCATAGTTAACTCGTGATTAATCGCAATTAATCGCACATGTTTATCTATTCTAAATGTCTCTTGATTTCTTTTTTGTTCCATTATTTTTTATCATTTTTATGTTCTTATCAACATGGAAAAGTGGAGTTGGCTTGCTTTGTGCTTTTTAGTGTTTTTTAGTATTATTATTTTTTTATTGAAAACAACATTGGCATATAACGTTACTGTGTTTAAATTCACACTAAAATTATCACTTTGGGGCAAATAATCTCTCACACAATATAACACTGTCCAGTCAGATAAAAGGGTGAAAGAAATACTGACGAGGTCCTGATATTGATCATTTCCATTCACAATCTTATTGGCATCCATTTCGACGTCACGCTCGTCATCCACTCAAAACGTAACGTTAACCAACTATTTGGCCGGCTGCGCAAGGCCAAACAAGTGTGTGCGGCGTGCCTGTTGTTTCTGGTCTAGCTTGATCCGCTTGCGCTTTGGTCGACGAAGCAACAAAACGTCCTCGCGCGGCGCAAGCCATTGAAATGAATGGGTTTCATAGAGCAGCGCGCATGCCACGTCCTGTTGCAAAAGCATGTGAAAGAAAACTATTAAGTTTGCTAGGTTAAAAAGACTGTTAATCGATTGCGATAAAAAAATAGACGCCGTTAAAATGGGTTTGCTTTAACGCCGTTAATAGCGCGTTTAACTGACAACCCTTATAATATTGAGGCGTAATTATCATTAAATGATTTGATTCAACATTGATTTAACTGTTTAATGCAAAATGCAAGCGCAAAATTGTCAGTAGAGATATGATGTGGCCATTGTAGTAATACAATGTATTAGCTGTAAAATTAATATTGTATTTGAATATGTTTATTATCATTATGTCCCACACTGCTCGGTAGAACACACACATTAGCAGTCTATTTGCTCCAGAACAGATGTCAGCTTGTGAGTTTCTAAATGTACCTTTAAGCATTCCCTTGAGATGTGATGTGCCGGAAAAATAAATAAATAAAATAAAAAACACACGTCATATATGCAGATGTGTACAGATCACTTTGTGTGTGAGGTCAATTTGACGTCACTGATGAATTTTTGCCAACATGAGTGTTACGAACTGCTCTGAGACTTGGAGATGAAGATCCAAATGCAGCTTTATTTAGAATAGTCGTACAGGCAGGGTCAAGAATCAGCAGACAGGACAATGGAGAATACACAGTGGGAATCCAAGAAACAGGCAGAGGTCAGGGCAGGCAGCAATAATCAAAATCCAAGAACAATCCAAAGTCAAAAAAACAGAAAACAAACACGGAAAACGCTCAGAAATGCAGACAAACAGTACAACAAGACTTCGCAAACAGTGAATGTGAACACAAGGTATATATAGACAGACTAACAGGATGAGACACAGGTGAATGCAATCAGTGAATGAGGTACAGGTGAATGTGATCAGTGATGATGAGTCCGGGCAGTGAGTTCTGGGAATTGTAGTTATTAGTGAAACAAACATCTGGTGTGGAGTGCCCTCTGGTGACTCTCAAGGGCACTCCACCTGGTGACCGTTACATAGCCCCACCCCAAAGAGCGGCTTCCAGACGCTCAAAAAACAGTCCAGGAGGGAGGTGGAGCGGAGGCGGATCTGGGGGAGGGATGGAGGGCCAGGTCCGTGGAGCGGAAAAGGACCTACAGACTGCGGCAGAATGGATGGCCAGGGCAGAAACGACCCCTCAAGAGACCAGGGCGGAGCAGGCTGTGCGATTGAATAGGGCAGAGCAGGTTGTGCGGGCGACCAGGGCGGAGCAGGATGAGCGGGCGGCCATGGCGGTGAAGACCCCTCGGGTGGCCACGGCGTCGAAGACCCTCGGGCGGCCACGGCGGTGAAGACCCCTCGGGCGGCCACGGCGGTGAAGACCCCTCGGGCGGCCACGGCGGTGAAGCCCTCTCGGGACCAGAGACCGGCTCGGGACCAGACACCGGCTCAGGAACAGACACCGGCTCAGGAACAGACACTAGAACAGAAAAGGTCACAAGGACAGACAAACACAGACACAAACACTGGCTCGGGAGCAGACTCTGGATCGGCCATCTTGTCCGGAGACACTGGATCGGCCATCTTGTCCGGAGACACTGGATCGGCCATCTTGTCCGGAGACACTGGATCGGCCATCTTGTCCGGAGACACTGGATCGGCTTGTCCGGAGACACTGGATCGGCCATCTTGTCCGGAGACACTGGATCGGCCATCTTGTCCGGAGACACTGGATCGGCCATCTTGTCCTTAGACACTGGTTCGGAGGCGGCCATCTTGTCCTTAGACACTGGCTCGGAGGCGGACATCTTGTCCTTAGACACTGGCTCGGAGGCGGTGACGTGAACAGTCTCTGAATTGGCAGAAGTAACATGAACAGTCTCTGAATCGGCCATCTTGTCCTTAGACACTGGCTCAGAGGCGGTGACGTGAACGGTCTCTGGATTGGCCGAAGTAACATGAATAGTCTCTGAATCTGCCATCTTGTCAATAGATACTGGCTCGGAGGCGGCCATCTTGTCCGTAGACACTGGCTCGGAGGCGGCCATCTTGTCCGGAGACACTGGCTCGGAGGCGGCCATCTTGTCCGTAGACACTGGCTCGGAGGCGGCCATCTTGTCCGTAGACACAGGCTCGGCAGAAGTGACGTGTAGCGTCTCTGGCTCGGCAGAAGTGACGTGGAGCGTCTCTGGCTCGGCTGAAGTGACGTGGAGCGTCTCTGGCTCGGCTGAAGTGACGTGGAGCGTCTCTGGCTCGGCTGAAGTGACGTGGAGCGTCTCTGGCTCGGCTGAAGTGACGTGGAGCGTCTCTGGCTCGGCTGAAGTGACGTGGAGCGTCTCTGGCTCGGCTGAAGTGACGTGGAGCGTCTCTGGCTCCGGCTGAAGTGACGTGGAGCGTCTCTGGCTCGGCTGAAGTGACGTGGAGCGTCTCTGGCTCGGCTGAAGTGACGTGGAGCGTCTCTGGGCTCGGCTGAAGTGACGTGGAGCGTCTTGGTCTCGGCTGAAGTGACGTGGAGCGTCTCTGGCTCGGCTGAAGCTGACGTGGAGCGTCACTGGCTCGGCTGGTCTCGGCGGACGAGCCTCCTGGCTGGGCTGATCTCGGCGTGGAGCGAGACTCTGGCTGGGCCGTCTCGGCGGACGAGAGCTCTGGCTGGGCTGTCTCGGCCGGACGCGACTCTGGCTGGGCTGTCTCGGCGTGACGAGACTCTGGCTGGGCTGTCTCGGCGGGACGAGACTCTGGCTGGGCTGTCTCGGCGGGACGAGACTCTGGCTGGGCTGTCTCGGCGGGACGAGACTCTGGCTGGGCTGTCTCGGCGGGACGAGACTCTGGCTGGGCTGTCTCGGCGGACGAGACTCTGGCTGGGCTGTCTCGGCGGGACGAGACTCTGGCTGGGCTGTCTCGGCGGGACGAGACTCTGGCTGGGCTGTCTCGGCGGGACGAGACTCTGGCTGGGCTGTCTCGGCGGGACGAGACTCTGGCTGGGCTGTCTCGGCGGGACGAGACTCTGGCTGGGCTGTCTCGGCGGACGAGACTCTGGCTGGGTTGTCTCTGGCTGGACGGTCTCTGGCTGGACGTAGCTGATGTGAATCTCTGGGATGAAGCTCTCTTCACAAACGGAGAGCGCCTCTCTCCAGCTCAGACCGTATAAATCAGGGAGCTCCCTCGGGTCGACTTCCTTAGCCCCCAGCTGGTAACACAATTTGATCGCTTCGTCTCCCAGGGAGCACGAGGCAGCAAGTGAAGCAAAACCCCATGTGTATTGGAACAGATCTTGGCTATTCAGGGCCAAGGCCGCGATTGTCCAGCGAACTCCCGGATCTGTGCTGCTGGATTCATCTTGGTAACTGCTGGATCTTAGTGTGGCGAAGTCTTCTGTTACGAACTGCTCTGAGACTTGGAGATGAAGATCCAAATGCAGCTTTATTTAGAATAGTCGTACAGGCAGGGTCAAGAATCAGCAGACAGGACAATGGAGAATACACAGTGGGAATCCAAGAAACAGGCAGAGGTCAGGGCAGGCAGCAATAGTCAAAATCCAAGAACAATCCAAAGTCAAAAAAACAGAAAACAAACACGGGAAACCGCTCAGAAATGCAGACAAACAGTACAACAAGACTTCGCAAACAGTGAATGTGAACACAAGGTATATATAGACAGACTAACAGGATGAGACACAGGTGAATGCAATCAGTGAATGAGGTACAGGTGAATGTGATCAGTGATGATGAGTCCGGGCAGTGAGTTCTGGGAATTGTAGTTATTAGTGAAACAAACATCTGGTGTGGAGTGCCCTCTGGTGACTCTCAAGGGCACTCCACCTGGTGACCGTTACAATGAGCCAGTGTTGTCATTCAAGCTGTCTGACATTACATACACTCCTTTATTTCTTAGAGTGTGTACTTCCTGATGATGCAAGAGTTTCACAAGAAATTTGCTCAAGCCAAGTGTAGCCATAGGTGATCTGCAAATTGAATAAAAAATAAATTTAATTGAAAACTGACTGAAAATACCTTACTTTGCCATCCCTTAAGAGATTACAATTCCATTTCCAAGTGATTACTTGCGTCTGTGTATCACTTTGATGTTGAGTTTGCTTTTATTTCTTTATTTATAGAAAGGTGGTGCAATTATGACTAGTGTTTTTTTTTGGTTAATGTAGAACATGTGGGGTTGTGAGTTATCTTTCTTTCTTTTTTTCTTTCTTTTTTTTCAGATTGTTAATTCCTAGATAGTAGGAAATTGACTCTGTGTGATTTAACATGGGAATTCCGATCAAAAGGGATATTCAGAAAGCTTCTGGGAAGACTGATCTCTGAGAAAAAGAATGTGAATAATCAGACGTTTTAGAATTCATGATCATAGGCCGGGGTGCAAATCATACTCTTATGTTTTACATTATTTTCAGTCGAACAACTGCTGTTTCCAAAATCAAAATGTCAACTGCAATCCCAAATTACAACTGTCAATTGCAAAGAACAATAGATTGTCTCTTGATTATACCCAACACAAACTGTATGAAAATTAAAGGAGTAGTTCACGTTTTCAAAACTTTTGCTGATAATTTACCCACCTCATGTCATCCAAGATATCCATGTCATTCCGAAAAGAAATTAAGGTTTTTTAAGTTTCAAAGTTTGTTTTATAAGCTCAAATGCTCGCCTTGCTCTGTTCTGTGTGACTCTCCTGTTCTAACTCGTTCATCAAAATGAACAAATCTTTTCGAGTCATTTGGTTCATTCACAGGGTTTCCACGGGGTCTTAAAAAGTCTAAAAAAGTCTTAAATTTCAAAATCACAATTTAAGGCCTTAAAAAGTCTTAAATTTGCTGAAGTATTGCGTTCTAGGTCTTAAATCATATTAAACGTGTCTTAATTTTCCTACGTCCATATAAATCTCATTGAAATGCTCCCGCAGCGCTTTGGAATGTTTTGGGTTTTTTTTTATTCCGTGATTGTAGTTCTTTATTTTGCTTATTCAAATATAATTCGCTGTATTATGACTACAAAATAGACCAACATGCAACAGCCAATCAGTTTTGAGGTTTAGGTTATTGGCACATATTTCAGATACCACAGACAGACATAAAACAGATTTCTATGGAGAAGTGGAAGTTTAGCGATACTTGGCTTAAAAAATCTGAATTTTGGATCAGATTTTGCTGATTTGGATTTTGCTTTTGGATCAGAGCCAACACTAAAAGCGGAGGTGCTCTGGGTTCTCCACACGGTGACAAGACACCAGTCCTACATTGTTTCATACGATGTTTCCGGACTCTGACATCGCTAAATCCTTCAGGTGCGGGGAAGATAAAATGGCCTACATTACGTGCTTTGGAAAAGGGGATTTCATTAAAACAGGAACGTCACTAGTTTCCCAAATCACGGGACCGTTCATGCTGATTTTCGACGAATGTTCAGTTTGATTAAATTAAATTACTTTGCGAATATACTTGCGAATACTTTTGCTTAAATTTCATTCATAATGGTCTTAAAAAGTCTTAAATTTGACTTTAAAAAAAATAATAATTATGGCTTTGGATATAAAAGGGTTTGAGAAATGCCATATACTGTAAGGCTGCTTCTCGTTGGGATGGAAACAGCACATTATTCCAATGGCACTTATAGTGTATCTCCATATAGAGAAACACTGTGTGCAATCATACATCATCTGGGCTCAAGTATAGGCACTGTAGAATAGATACTCATTATGCAACATGAAATATGTGTCTGTCGTGCGGCAGAAGACTATAGGCAACTGGAGAACTGAGTCTGCCATTGGAGGAAGCAGAGGATGAGTGCTCATGTAGTTCACACTTACAAAAATAGCATTCATTTAATGTTTGTGGAAGGGTGGAAACTATTGCAGGAACATAAATATATATAATATCAATATCGCCCCTTTAATGTGTAGTATGAAAATAATCTGACTTTAATAAACCAAAACACTTGGTCATGGGAACAGTGGGAGGGACATGCAAGAAACATATAGAAACAAAGTTTTCTCAAGTAGAAAATCGTTTGTCGATTATAAATTATTGTTAACAGTGAGGATAAATTCCCCACATGCTCCTGTAGGACTAAACCTATTTCACCGCTACTGTGCTGAAATTCATTTATTGCTCATTGCATTTAGATACACGGATGACTAATTATGGTAATTGCCTTGAAGATGTAATTACAACACATTCAAAATTATATTATTTAAAAGAATAATTGGCTCTCTTTTTGTAAAACCTTCCAGATGGACTGCATCCACTTTTTTTTCTTTCTTTCTTTCTTTCTTTTCTTTCTTTCTTTCTTTCTTTCTTTCTTTCTTTCTTTCTTTCTTTCCTTTCTTTCTCTTCTTTCTTTCTTTCTTTCTTTTTTTATTATAATTATATGTAATATGTTGTTAGTTGTGGGAATACAGTATGACTGTAGGATGTGAAAAGGCTTAGATTTGGATGGTGAATTTTATACTGATAAATAACTTTGTATTTGGATACAGAAGCAAACATAAAGAACATCGCATCCATTAGACACAGAAGAAACCTTATAAAACGGTTAGTGCCAATCCTTGATTCTGATTTGGTCAATAGCTGTGATTTATTCATGATAAAACACGACTTTGACCGCTTTACCCAACGGTTCTTTGTATCCTGTTGTTTTTATCTTTCCTGCTTATTACACATTGGTGCATTGCTGCTGTTCATGGTCAGGGACTATTTTTTCTAGCGTAAAGAAGGCTTTTAGTGATTGTACTTTATGAAAGTTGCACCAATACATATTGTTTTTACTAGGGGTGTGACGAGACGCTTCTCTCACGAGAGACGAGGCGAGATTTTTTGCACAATTTTTCAGAAATCCTCAATGACAAAATTAATTACTGGAAAATAGTATGCAGGTGCATTTTGCAATCTTCTAACTAATAATCTTCTTCTAATAATCTAATTTTATGAGTATGAATTATCAAATGCATTGAAAGATTGATGAGTCTCTTCTCCAGACCTTACTGTACAAGAGCTTCCAGAACTCCTGATTGAAGCTGTGTGTGACCTCATAACTGAACTCATTGAAGTCTGAAGTTCAAACAATGTGCAAGTGCAACCATAATCAAATTAGCACATAGACTCCTTATAATAGCTTTGAAATTACGGTTTGATTTTGCACCAGCATTTATAGGGTTAATGCAGTGAGTTTGGAAAAATTTGGCTTGAGAGAAATGATGCTGGTGTGCATTCTACATGTTAATACATTTATCAGACGTTTAGGCTATGTTTACATGGAAACGATCTGAAGAGAAACGCAAAAGTGGTGTTGCATTATGGGTGGGAAATCCGCGTGCATATGGTGACGCAAAAGTGTGTGAAATTCGATGTAGTATGCACTCCAGGCAGCTAGGTGGCGATGTGAAGCACTGCACACAACAACACCAAGTCTGTGCGTCTGCGTAGAACCTTCACGGTCTAAAAGACTTTCGCGTTTTTACCCTTTTACATGGGAACGCAATGGTGGAGCGTTTTTAAGATTTCCACTCTGGAGGGTGGTTTCACTTTTTGCGTTTTTAAGCCACAAAAACGGCGTCGACGTGTAAACGAAAGGCACATCCGATTAAATATTTATACGTTTTCACTCGCAAGCATTCTCGTCTAAACAGGGCCTTAGTCTTTAGATGAGCAGAGCAGACTTTTACATTCGTTTATAATGTTTTTTTTATTATATTATATAAACAGCAAAACGATAGGCGAACGTGAGAGTGTAGCAGGTGGATGGAATAATCTTTTGTAATCTCACCCTCACGCTCAGTCATGGCGATATCTGCGAGACAGCTTTTCACTCAACGGGAAATCTCGTCATGTTTTTGTCTCACCCCTAGTTTTTACTTTAACATTTTTATATGTGTTAACCGTTTTATTAAAACAATAAGGTATTTGAGGCCAGTGCTGTATCGTTAATAAGTAACGACTGTAGGGGTTACTCCACTTCACGTCTTGCCTAACAACGCCCTTCAGCCTTTTCTTGTTCACGATACAGCGCCGCCTCTTGTACCTTATTGCTTACTCAAAACACCATTCAGAGCTATTATTTATCTGAGTAAACAGAGAACAGTGTCTATTCACTGGATCAAGGCTTCTTCTACTGTGCAATATTCTTACTGAACCCACATGACTCTTACTTCACAATTTAAAGTCATTTGGCATGATTAAAAGCAGTTATTGACAGGTTTGATGCCAACTTTAACTCTTTTGCCTTTTCTTGCATAAAAGAAAAAGAAAGAAAAATCATAAAGGCGTTCTTGTTGTGTGATCTGCTTCTCGAATGTTTCTTTAGAGAAAAAAATACCACAGTGAACTAAAGTCTGGTATTAAGATTTATCTCAAAGCGTCTTTTGATCGGATTGTCAAAGAAGGTATTTATTGATTTGTCTGCTTGGCCTTCAATATTGTGTGAAGCAAGTATTGCACGTGTCTAAATGCACATTTCATAATTTTACAATCAAGCAATCATTTTATTTTTAAAGTAAAACCTGACAAACGTTTTTTATTTTTATTTTAATGGAACCATTTATTGAACCTTTATACAAAACTGCATATAAGTATCATATTTGATAAAGCTGGACTCTACGGCTTATTCTGTATACAGTGAGAACGTGGAGCTTATATTCAAGGAGGAATAAACACCTACATTTTATGCAGAGGTTGCAAACTGAGAAAGCAATATGCAATTTGGTGCAGTTGCTGATGTTTATTTAAATCAATGGGATTTCTATAACAGAAAAGCATGACTACTTACATAACATGAATATAAATATCAGTTATCAGTCTTTATCTCCTAATAAGGTATTAGTGAGATGAATGTTTAAATGCTTAGTTTTATAATCGAATAGTGCATGTGGGGGCAAACCATATAATGCACTGATGATGATTGAGAGAGATGTACAAATAAATATTTATTCAACGTCTGATGGATCCTTCTAAAAAAAATTCTTCTTAATATGATCCTTCAAAAAAAATCACCATGTTGATTCTTTACACTGTAAAAAAATATTGTTGGTTTAACTCAAAAAAGTAAGTAACCTGGTTGCCTTAAAATTATTAGTTGATTGAACTGGAATTAAAGACAATGGACAATGGAAGTTAATACAATGAAGGATATTGATTTAATTCTCAGAAACTCAATGTAACAAGTTGCCTCAACTAAATAAATTATTAAAGTTGATTTGACAAAAGAAAAATGTCTGTGATAACAAATCTTGAATGAATATATATATATATATATATTTATTTATTTATTTATTTATTATTTTTTATTATTTTTTTTACAGTGTAGAGGCCTAAATATGTGCACTAAATATAATTATTGGGTTTTTAGTTTAGATGATTGACATTTGAGAAGTTGGTCCTTCACTGGGGCTAAAGTTCCCAAGAAATTTTAGAAGAAACATCCCAGATACTTCTATGAATCACAGCTGAGCGCTCGACTGAGTCTCATGAGCAACCTTTTCCAATGGGTCATATCATTAACCTCCTGGGTTTTCCACAAATGACACCAATATTTGGCAAATGGCAGCCCTGATAATTTACTTCAAATATAGTTTCTCCCTATTTAAAGGGCGTCCTGTGTTATAGGTCACATAACCTCTATATGTTTAGACCTGACCTTCATGTGACATTAAGACCTGGCATTAAGACCTTAATGATTGAATTGCACGTCAAAGGACACAGCTTGTGTCCTCGAATCCAAATGAAATAAAATCTCCCTCTCGTTCTCGAAGCAGACTGAATGGGCTTTGCGGTCTCCCGCTGTGTGTGTCCCACTAATTTGCTAGGCTGTCTTTCTTTTCTTTTGTGCTGGTTGTGACAAAAGAGAGTGTTGACTTCGAAGTCTTTTTAGATTTTTTTTGGTCTCTTCTTTTGTTTAGTACTTCATTATAATGTTATCAGGCTTAGTAACTGTAAGCCAGCTTCCATCACTGTGCATGCTGTCAATGCTAAAACGCTGCACTATAAAAAGTGATCAGTTGACTTAACTTAAAAAAGTGAGGAAACCGTAATTAATTACATGCGTCATTTAACAACTTGACAATTCCACAACTTATGTTTTTCAATTACGCATGAAATGCATTTACTTACTTGTAAGTGGTTTCCCCAGGTGACCTCAGCTGGACCTGAGGAATCCTTTTGATAAATGTATTGGAAACAACATACCGTTGATGCATAATAAAGAGATGGAATAGGATGGAACAAACCAGCCCGTCTCTCATCCCAAGGCACATATACTGACACTTTTGGCAATGCGTATACATCCAACGCTCATGCCACTCTTTAGCATCAATATGAGATATATATGGGCCAGAAGGCGCCTCCTGAGGTGGTCAAACCCTAACCCTACCCCAGACCTAAACCTACCCATAACCAAGTCCGATTTAGAACCTATCGGATTTAGATCGCAATTTCAAAGCCGTCACCTATATGACAGGATGAAAATGCATTGGATATTCATGATAACACACTTTAAAAAATGAATTTGAATGCAGGGTTGAACAACAAATGCATGTGCTCAGAGATTAAGCAAGAATTGCCTGATTTCAAGACCCAGCACTATGCCCCATGTTGTACTCTACATCTCAACCTTTGGCCCTTCTGCATTTTTCGAAAGGACATGCAAAATAAAGTCATAACGTAGGGCGCCAAATAAATTAGCTAAAGAGGCTGTTTGCTTCTTTCAGTCAAGGTCTCTTATATATAGCCTTCATTGACCTCTCTGTATGACCTTCCGCTTTGAGTTTCTCAAGTACGAAATAGGGCCTGAAAACATGTCTGTTGTACATTGCTGCCTGACATTGCCTTCATCTACATATAAATTGGAAGCATGTATATTAGACTCATAAATGCAGAGTTCAGAAGAGTTCAGATCAGTTGTCATCTCATCAGGGAGTTGAGAGTTGATTAGAAAGCCTGCATTTTCAAAACATAACAGCTTGGATATATACAGGATTTGGATGCAGGCCTTTCGCTCTGAGTGCCTGATTGATTGCTGCAGGTCAAGAGCGAACACACAAGTTACTTTTGGTTGGTCAAGCTCAGGGGCAAAAAAGAGAAACTAGCATGTGATCATGATGACATCAGCTTAAATGAAAACATACATATGCTTTTCTAATTTGAACTGCACTGATTCTCGAAATTGAGAATCACGTTATTTCATTGTTTTTGTTCTGAACAGAGATCACGACTTTCCCATGATTCTGAACAGACAAGTAAACAAAATAATGTCATTTAGAGGTTCTGACAAATTGCTAGTCTTTTTAAAATGTTTTAATGAACCATTGAATGAATGATTCAATAACTCACTCACACATACGTCACTTGTTTTATTACTGGATGAATCAGCATTTTTTTATGAAATACTTAAATGATTCGTCGATAAACGCCTTATTAACAGTCACTTGTCGCCATACTAGTGGCGTAACGACATAATCGATACAGTCATTATTATACAGTTGAAGAGCCACATTTCTTTCAAAAGGTGATTTTCATTATTTTGCATCGCTTCCATACATCAGTTTTCTATTGAGTGCTGTCAAACGATTAATCACAACTGATCACATCCAAATAAAAGTTTGGTGTTTATATAATATATGTGGGTGCATTTTGTATAATTATTCTATATATAAATACACACACATGCACTAAATATAAATATTTTACATATAAATATAATTTTTTTTATTAAATATACATGCATGTGTGTATACATGCAATAATTATACACAGTGCACCCACACATATTATGTAAACACAAACTTTTATTTTGGATGTGATTAATCGTGATTAATCGTTTGATACGCTAGTTTTTAATATTTTACCTGTAAAGTATATCAGCTCTGCTGTGATTTATAATAAATGTTTGTAACACAGACACTGTATGATTGACTGTTTTGAAAAGACTTTGTGAAGATGATTCAAACCTAAAGGCATACATGGATTTTGTCAAAGGTTTAAAAGACACAGGACAATCATTTCCATTTAGAAATGGGATTAATCGTGCAGCTCTAATGTAAATTGTTTTATTTTGGTCTATTTTTTCCAGTTAAAATACACATCATTTCCAAATATCCTTCAAACAAGATACATCTATTTCAGAGGCAACACAGTATACGATATATCAAATATATGTTTTCAGAAATTGTACTTTGAGTGCATTTTGTCTTACTGGCAAGTTTTAAAAAATATATGTATATACCTAATCTGACCTGTCGAAGATATTTCAATTACGTGAATGGAAACACCCTCATATTTCGTTTTGAGTTGTTGGTTTCGCAAACCCTCGAATTGATTTAGTTTGACTTTTGATTTGGCTTATTAGTTTCAATGTCACCTCGACTGACAAAGTCTATCCTTGCGAAACAGATCTGGCTGTTAGTGAGCACTTTGCAATTGAAAGTCAATAAAATATGTCTGTTTAGTTTGCAAGAGTGCACGAGCGTCAGTCCGTGTACGCTTCACTTGCATTTCCGGTGTTTGTCATTGATCTATGAGTTAATTGTAATCTGTCATGACGGTTTTTCTGGACAACAGACTGACAGTCACCGTTATACATTCGAGCTTTTCGTCCGTATCAAGTCTCTCCTTTTAAGAAGAGTGGAGAAATTGTGGCAGGCAAGTGGAACTAATACCTTTATCTACCGTTGTTTGTTTCTGCTACAGCGGTTAAGTCAATACGGCTGTGAAGACCCGCAAGACGTTGAGTGGAATTCAGGCCAGGCTTTGATAGCAACACTTCTATGTTCTTGGCTTTCGCTGTGCCTCTTTTCCTTGGCGCATAACTCAATCTGCGACGGAACATGAGGGCACAGGACATTCTGGATTTTTTTTTCCTCCTCCCCTCCTTCATTTCCTTCATGGTGTGGATTTGATGAAGGGAAACTAGCCTGTTATCGGAGAGGCCATGCATCCAGACATGGCGCCACATCCAATCTTTCTCCGAGACAGGGGGTTTTATGGACTCTTCGAGGGGAGCCAAGGTCTTTCTTTCTCACTGCTCTTGCTGAAAGGTCGATCTCTCTCTCTCTCTCGCTCTCTCTCTCCTTATGTTTCTTTATAGAGAAAGATGCCCAGCACCTGCAGGAGCGAGCGAGCCTGTTCGTTTACACTTTCTCTGAGGTCATCTTCCTTTCTATCCACTCTTTCTGTCTCACTGCCCTCACTCCAAGTCTTGTTTTTTTCTTGTTCTGGACTGATATCCTGTCAAAATAATAGAGCCTGAATCAATCCACTCACAAACTCTGAGGCCGTGTAAAGGTTAGAGTCGGATATTGTATGTTAATTGTTATGTCACTTATATTGTATGATATTGTCGGAGTTGTATGTTATAATGGGTTTATATGAATATTGTTTTAAGTTCACCTAAATTAAAAGTTTATTTATTTATTTAAGATGGCTTTCAGTTATACTGAATGACTATAATTACTAATTTCATCCCAAGAAAGTGAGAAAAAAATCAATTTAATACAGATATCAGTAGAAGTAATGGTATTGACCTGTATTCATAATACGTAAATATAAAGATGGGTGGGTGGGTGGCTTGATGGATGGATGGATGGTCGGATGGATGGGTGGATGGATGGGTGGGTGGATGGGTGGGTGGATGGGTGGATGGTCGAATGGATGGATAGATGGATGGGTGGATGGTCGGCTGGATGGATGGTCGGATGGATGGGTGGATGGATGGATGGATGGATGGGTGGATGGTCGGCTGGATGGATGGATAGATGGTCAGATGGATGGATGGATGGATGGATGGATGGGTGGATGGATGGTCGAATGGATGGATGGATGGATGGATGGATGGATGGATGGATGGATGGATGGGTGGATGGTCGAATGGATGGATGGATGGGATGGATGGATGGATGGATGGATGGGTGGATGGATGGTCGAATGGATGGATGGATGGATGGATGGATGGATGGATGGATGGATGGTCTGGATGGATGGATGGATGGATGGATGGATGGATGGATGGATGGATGGTGGATGGTCAGCTGGATGGATTGGGTGGATGGATGGTCGGATGGATGGATGGGTGGATGGTCAGATGGATGGATGGTCGGATGGATGGGTGGGTGGGTGGGTGGGTGGATGGATGGATGGTCGGATGGATGGATGGTCGGATGGATGGATGGTCGGATGGATGGATGGATGGATGGGTGGATGGATGTATGGATGGGTGGATGGATGGGTGGATGGATGGTCGGATGGATGGATGGATGGATGGATGAATGGATGGATGGATGGTCCGATGGATAGATGGATGGGTGGGTGGATGGGTGGGTGGATGGTTGGATGGATGGGTTTGGATGGATAGATGGGTTTAGATAGATAGATAGATAGATAGATAGATAGATAGATAGATAGATAGATAGATAGATAGATAGATAGATAGATAGATAGATAGATAGATAGATAGATAGATAGATAGATAGATAGATAGATAGATAGATACAATGTATGTAATGTAGGTTATCATGTATGTAATACAGAGATTATATATTCATTTATGTTAATATCTGCACAATTAATGTTTCTATAGCCTGCGTCCGCCACCCCTGTTCAGATCTCCCGTACTAATGAATCCAAATGTTGACAGATATGCTGATGCTGTGTCGCCTGTATGTCTTCCATCAAACCACCCTCTAGGATCGAAGAGAATTTGATATGAACACTAGTGTCACTCTTTGCCCTGTCTCTCTCGTCCGCTCGCTCTCCCTCGCCTTGTAAAGGTCAAGCACTGATGGATTATTTTAAATTACTCGCTCTCATTATAGCTGTATTGCAATAATGCAGAAATGGATAGTACCATCAAGTAAAAAAAGTGTGCATCGCCTCTCAAAAAGCGCATCAATCATCAGTGTAGCATAATAGCAAAGCAGAGTTTCCATAAAGACCATCGCATCATAATATCTGTCTCTTAAATGAGATCATTCGCCTTTGGATCAAAAACAACAGCAGTTGTGCAACTCAATCTCGGTCTGCAAGTGTTTAATATAAGGCTGGAGTGTAACTATGGGGTTCCCAGATGAAAAAATCCCATCCAATTTTCTCCACAGATGAATTTATGTTCAACAGTAACCAAGAACCATTCGAGACAGACCTATTGTGAGCTCTGAGCATGAGCATACACTACTATTCAAAAGCTCGGGTGTATAAGGTTTAGTTATGCACACCAAGACTGCATTTATTGATCAAATTTACTGTATAGCAAATTATTAATGTATTCCTGTGATACCAAGGCTTCCTTAATCCAATCTTCAGTGTCGCATGATCCTTCAGAAATCTTTATTTTCTATTGATGTGATTTTTAACAAACCATGTGATACATCTCATTAAACAGGGTTTTGAATTAGCATGGAGAAAGCAAATGGAAAAAGTATTTCTGAACACAGCTGATGACTGTTGCACTCTATATATACTCCAAGCATTAAAGATCAAATAATAATTCTTGCACCATGAGCTGCAAAGGAAGATCAACAAACTGAATATTAGATGTTGCAGGCCCACTTCTCAACTCTTAGATCAAACAGCCAGTGGTGCGTTCTCCACCTGCAGATCTTTAGGGATGAAGCTAGTAGCTTTCACTGTAATATCTATTCACGAGTATTATCTCAAAGCACCCTCATCTCAGAGAAGTTTGAGGCTGTTCCATGGGGAGATGGAGTCCTTGTCACTATCTAGATGGTGCAAGTTGGACACTATTCTGTAGAGCTTGAAATGCTTTTCTGCACCGAAGAAATATGTAAGCATTAGTAGGAGACACACACTCGCTGTAACCACAGGCCCACTGTCTGCATTTCCCACAGGGACCCCAGTGCACTTCTACTATCAGTGTGTTTTTATCTTGCTAACCTTCTCTCTTCGCTTCACATTCTTCATTGCATCAAAGGCATGTTGTCCTGATGCTTTTTTTGTCTGCTCTCGAAGTCAAGCATACAGACAGAAAATAGCCTACTATGAAGTATAATGTTCTCTCTAACAATATAGTACATATTAGTGAAAAATCTTAAAAGGGTCAAGAAAATGATGTTAGTCTTATTTCACACCAATATCATAGGGAACACACTCAAACATTGGGTTTCTGTGTTGTATGGGGACTTTCCATAGACGCAATGATTTTTATACTATACAAACTGTATATTTTATCCCCTTAAACTAACCCTACCCA